>PVKH010025866.1:0-13336 GCA_004027955.1 Chaetophractus vellerosus | reverse complement strand
AATATCTCCCAAATACCAAACCTAGGTTAGATACCACACACAAGAAAAAATATATATAAAATTAGAGATCAATATCCATTATGAATATAAATGCAAAAAAATTCAACAAAATTCTAGCAAACTTAATTCACCAGCACATTAAAATAATTCTATACCACCATCAAGTGGAATTTATCCTAGGTATGCAAGGGTAATTTTAAAAAAAGAAAAGCATTTAATGTAAACTAGTACATTAGTAGAACAAGGGAAAAAAGACATGATCATCTCAAATAATACAGAAAAGGCATTTGAAAAAAATCCAGCTTCCCTTCTTAATACAAAACACTTAGAAAACTAGGAATAGAAGGAAAGGGCATATATGAAAAACAAACAGGTAACCTCATACTCAATGGTAAAAGACTAAAATTAGGGATAACATAAGGATGCCCACTGTCATCACTGTTTTTCAACATTGTACCGGAATTTTTAGCCAGAGCAAGTAGGCAAGAAAAAGAAATAAAAAGTCATCCAAATTGGAAAGGAGTAAGAAAAGCATTCCTTATTTTCAGATAACATGACCCTATATGTAGAAAATCCTGAAAATTCCACTTCCATTATATATCCAAAATATTTTAAAACAGGGACTTGAACAGGTATTTGTGCACTGATGTTCACAACAGCATTATTCACAATTGACAAAAGATGGAAGCAACCCAAGTGCCTATTAACTGATGAATGGATAAACAAAGTATGGTATATCATACAATGGAATATTATTCAAGTGTAAAAGAATGATGATATGATATATTGACAACATGGATGAACCCTGAGGATACCATGTTGAAAGAAATAAGCCAGATGCAAAAGGACAAATACTGTATGACCTCACTGATAAAAAATAATTAGAATAAGGAAATTCATGGTGTCAAAAACTAGGATATAGGTTACCAGGGGCCAGGGTGAGAGAAAGGAATGGGAAGTTAATGCTTAATTGGTACAGAGTTTCTGCTTGGGGTGATGTAAAAGTTTTGGTAATGGTTGCACAACATTGTAAATGTAATTAACACCACTGAAATATGTATTTGAATGTAATTAAAAATGAAATTTTAGGTTGGATATATGTTACTAGAATTAAAATTTAAAAACACATAGGTCTATAGAACACAAACAGTGAATCTTAATATAAGCTATGAACTATAATTAAAAATAAAATTATGATAGTATTGTTTCATCAATTGTAACAAAGTTACCACACTAATGCATATTATTAGAGAAAAACTATGTGCATGAGGAAAGGTATATGAGAACTCTATGTTTCCTGCATGATTTTTCTGTAAACCTACAACTTCTCTAATTTAAAAAATGCAATATATATATATATATATGTATGTATGTATGTATGTGTGTATCGTGAGATCATTCATCATCCATTGAAAGAAAAAAAAAATGGTCATTCACCTATACCCAGCAACCTTATTCTCTTGGTAACAGAAATAGCCAGAACAGAGTATTATCATTTTAAGAGAATTAAGATACAGAGTAAGGAAGAATTTCTATAAATGTGTACTGCTTAAGAATAGTAGTGAAATGTAGCTTTGGTATGAAATTATTAAGTCTTACAAAATATCAGTTATATAGAATGAACGTATTTAGAGAGATGGCAAACATTTAGTTTGACTACTGTGGTTTTACTAAAAACCATAATCAATACGTCAATCCATTCCAAATGTATCTTTTTTCACATTGCAAAATAGAACACCAAATAGAGCATTTGTCATCATCACCATATCTTGCCCAGTAGGAAAAATATATTTGAAAGAAAATTAAATACATAATATAAACAGGCTTAGAATAATTGTAAACAATAGCTAAAAATTTTGAGGACAGTCAAGTGTGGTCTGCCTTTATGTGGAACAAAAGGTTTTCCTTTCAATTTGGCAAGTAAGATGTTCCTGAGATGTGACATTGCAAGCAGCATTTCCAAATGGTTACGTTTTTCATAGGGCAGTAAAGAAATCCAGATAATAACAGTTTATACTGATGGTTCTGAATCCATCCCTGAGAAAACAGTCATATAGGATTCAACTGAAAAAAAAACCACAGGTGAAAAGGAGAACATCTGGCTATATACAGGGCCTCAGAGGAAGTGACCTGATATAATGGAAGCCATTATCATTGCAAGGTCCTAATGTACTTTAGAAGAAATGACATACTAACCTCTGAACTACTATAGCTAATTAAAATGGTCTTCAGGGAGAAGCATTAAACTTATGGTAGATAAACAGTCATTATTAACATTTGATGTTCTGTGTGTTCTCAGTATACTCTGGTGAAATATTTTATCTTTTAATCAAATATCTCCTCATAAAAATATGAATGTTTTAATGTGCTACAAACCCTAGTCTCTAGACATCATAATTAAATTTTGTTAGAATGAAATTATTCACCTGTAAGTTATCTGCAGATTTTAAATAGCATCGTGCATGTTACATTCCAGCAAGTTACAGCTGAAAGACGGCTAAGAAACCACTTAGTGTATCTTGAAGAAACTGTAGCCCAAAGACCTACCAGTGCATTTCCTATGACTCTCCATATTACTTTGTTTATGAACAGGAAGTATCTGCTTAATTCCAAATTGTCATTTTAACAACATTCATACTTTATAAGGATTAGACATTTTCTTGGGCTTATGTCAACTCAAAATTCTCTCCACCACAGGGTATGTGGTGCATTGGAAGTCTTCAGAGGAGAGTGGCAATGACAATTCACATGGAAGGTAACAAAGTATTAAAAGTTTGTGAAGCCTGCATCACAAAAAATCTCGATTTTTTTCTCTGTAATAATTTATAAGCTATACTGTGGCATGATAGAGATTTCTCTTCTTGCTCTCTGTGTTAAATGTGCAAAATGAATCTGAACTCTTTATTTAGAAGGTTTTTTAAAACAAGATTGTTTCCTATCAGTCTCAGACATCACATGGGCCCATCACAGTCATAAACACAATCATTTTTTGGATCCCCACTTCCTGCCAGTTCCGTCCCACTTATATTACAAAATAGCCATATAAATCTTTCTTCTCTGCTTAAGATTTTATGCCTCTGAGTATGTGCACAAACTTTTGCCTAGCCACTCATTTTCCCCCTTTGAACACTTCTTTTGACATAGATCAAAAGTTTGAGACCTTCTCAGACTTCAGACACATTCTTCCTCTTTAATGAACACTGTGATTACCTGAATTATAGTTCAATCAAAATATATGTAACATATTTTATAGCACTATTATACTATATATTAGAAACTTTCATAAGATACAATAAATATACAGCATGTCTTTGTGTTGTGCTTATCTCTTGACCTTGATGTTGAGAATAGTTGAGAATGGGTACATTTCTTATTCTTTACCTTGGGAATCCTAGCTTTAACAAAATACCTAGCAAATGGCTGTGCTAAATAGATAAAAAACTGTTGCATTATTATTTTTGGATGCTCAGTAAATATTTATGGATGAAATGACAAATGATTGCTAACAAATCATATTTCATATTTCCCAAAAGCTTTATAATTTGCAAAACACTTCAAATATTTCACCTACTTTGAAGTATAAATAACTGTGTATTAGTCAGCCAAAGGGTTGCTGGTGCAAAATACCAGAAATCAGTTGGTTTTTATAAAGGATATTTATTTGAGGTAGAAGCTTACACTTACCAAGCCATAAAGTGTAAGTTACTTCTTTCACCAAAGTCTATTGCCATGTGTGGGAGCAAGATGGCTGCTGACGTCAGCAAGAGTTCAGACTTCATGGATTCCTCTCTTCCCTGGGCTCGTTTCTCTCAGGCTCAGCTGCTCTGGTCTCTCCTGTGTGTTTACTTCCCAGGCTCCAGCTCAAAACTCCAACCTCCTTTCTCTGCAGTATGGTTTCTCTGTGAGTCTCGAACCACCAAGGGGCAGGGACTCAATGTCCTACTGACATAGCCGAATCAAAGCCTCAATCATTTAATCACATAAAAGTGAAACCTCTGGATCCAACATAACCTAATATGCCCAGAGGAGCAGACCAGTTTACAAACATAATCCAATATCTAATTTTGGAATTCATATACAATATCAAACTGCTATACTCTGTGTGGTAATCAAGGCAAATGGTGTAGTCATTACACAAATGGTAGTACAAGAGGAGGAAAATATAGGCATTAACTAAATAGCATGAAGATTTTTCTACCTTGGAAATTCTATAGAGGGATAACAGGACTAGTAAATAAGGAGTTTTATATTCATTTATTTCTGCTCTCTCCTGAAATCCCACTAAAATGGCAACAAAGAAATGTTTTTAAAGTGTGAATCTGAAGAACAAAAAGGGAGAAATTATGACAATAGAGATATTAAAATATTAGAGACTAGATAGTGGTAACTGCCTAGAATCCTAAGTCTTCCAGTCAGGGATGGGGAAATGGAGGGCAATGGAAAAAAAAAGTAAATACCCACTCCCTACCCTGGGAAGTCTTAGGTATTTAATGTTCCAGGAACTTCTGAAGGCTGAAAATACAAGAATATGAATGGAAGAGCAGCCAGATCCCCCAGATTCCCTTCCCTTACCCCCTTCATCAGAAGACTCGAGACTAGATTAGACTAGAATTGATCTGGATTTGGTTATAGTAGGCATGTCTGAAGGTTGAGCAGAAAGACACTCTGAAAGCAGAAAATTATGGGTAACTCCACATTCTGAAAGGGAAAACCATGGAGGTAGTTGAAAAATTAAATTGGAAGGATAGGAGGCTGTAGTCAAAGACAATAGTATATCTGAACACATGTTTTTGGAGGAGTAGAAGATCTAGATGATGCTAAGGTCCAAGTGTGCCAATGGGAAGGTATTGCTTAGGTAGAATGTAGACAAAGTTCCTTGGAGAGTTAGAGGTCTGGGGTCTGACAAGCTAAGCTATTAGATGCATCTTGCATTTGGACAAGAAGTCACCCAGGATAATCATGGGGTTTTAATTCTTGGGGGTTTTTGGTTGCAAGCAACAGCTTGGTAAATTGGCTGACTTCATTGATATTGGAAACTTAAGTATAAAGGGGGAATGTTATGTGAAGATATATGGAATAGCTTATAGATCCAAAAGAAGCACTGAAGTCACTTTCTCCTGAAAGAATAGAAACAGAGTGGTTCTAGGGCTCTGGGTAGAAGAAATTGACAAGTTTTTTCAGCACATTATCTTGGAGGGGAGTCAGCTCCATTTCTCATCCTTCAGAGACTTCACTCAAAACTCAAATTCCCAGAAAAAAAATATTTTCCTATTTTTAGTCATGTGTTTCTTGACTAGTAAAGTCCAGGTAGTCTTGATTAATATCAAGAAAGCACACAATGGGTGTGAAGTACTTGCCCAAAGCAAATAAGGATGCCATTACCAGAAGAAAAGGAAATAATTTTTGGGCAGAGAAAAATAACAGATGTCCACTACAGATGTCTATTGGTGGAGCATGTGAATTTTATTCTAGCTTTATACAGTAAATATTCAACTCTATGAAAAGTTATTATATAACAGTGAATAAACTTCTAAACTTTTCCTGTTCTTTAATTTTCAATTGATGAAAATAACCTTAAGCCTAAAATTATAGTATAATATCCTGAAAGTTCAAGCCTTAGTCTAGAGAAGTGCTCAGAAACATGAAAAATGACAAGAATGCAATTTTATAAATTAAGTAGAAAAAAAGAGGTTTTTAAAATCTCCTAAGACATCCTTTTCTATGTGCCATTTGTACTACATAAGACAAAGAGATATACATTTACCAAAAAGTTAATAGTTAAAACCCTCAATAACAAAACAGACATCTGACTCCATATTTCTTCATGAACTCTCAATTTATATATATTTTATGCTGTCAAAAAAAATAGAGTCAGCTATGCTTAAGTTTATGGCTCTGGGGAAGCTTGATAAGATCGAACATTTAACAAAACTTGTGACAGAATCAGGATGAAACTCACCCATTTGTCTCACAGTGACTAATATAAATGTTTGTTCATATAAACTAAACTGGTAGCAGGAACGAGTCATTTTGATTAGTTTATTTGCTTGCACAGGAAAGCTAAGCCACCATGAGCATAAGAGCTAAAAGTGAACAGATCAAAATGTCATCAACCTCTCTCCCATACTTGAATTTTCATTCAAGAGTGGAGGTACTTTCTCTAATAGTTCTGTGGTTCCTTACTTTCCTATCACCTAACATTTACTGAATAAATGTTATTGATGCACTATGGTATCCTAGGAGCTAGGTTAATAAGTAGTTTCATAACAGGGAGAGACAAGCAATAATGTTATTTTCAAACATGCTCATGGTAACCTAGAGATCAAGCCTTTTATTCCCAGTCTACTCTCTCCAAAGCTAATGCACTTCTTTTATTCAACTCTAAGTGAACCTCTTGTATATGTCCTCATCTTTTATTCTCTTTTTCACTTTTTTCTTGCCAGGTTTCTTAGGGTATAATTTACATGCAATAAAGAAATACCAATTTTAAGTGGTCAGTTTTAATTCAATGAGTTTGGACAAATGTATATAGTTACATGACCACTACCACATCATGATCTAGGACATTTCCATCACTCAAAAATTTTCAAGCATTCTTGCCAGGGATGATAGTGGAGTAGGGAGTTCCAGGACTCAGTCTTTCCACAGAAACTTTTCAACAGGCAGGAACAGTATGAAACAAGTATTTTGAAGCTCCAGAGGCCAGAAAAACAAACTACAGCATCCAGGGAAGAGCAGGAAGAAGAGGTTGATAAATCATGGTAAAGACTCTAAATTGCTCTTCCCATGCAGTGACAACCACCACCCATCCCCCACTCTTACAGCAGGCCACTACAGGGTCCAGGCCCTTGCTAGCAGCTTTTGACAGAAAGGAACCTAAAAATCCTCTTCTCCAAGAACATGGGCATGCATGGCCAATCACTGATCATGTTTTTCGATTAATGAATTCCAATCACTGAGTCCTGACTCTGAGGGCAGCTATTGTTTCAACCCACCCCATAAAAATGCAGTGGCAATCATTATTTCAGCCCTCCCCAAACAGAGGCAGAGGCGCTGGAGATTTAAAGGTGCAACAATTCCTCGGGGCTAGGGGAACAGTTACTTTAAGGGTTGTATATACTCTGCTTTGAGGAGCTGTTGGAGAAGTTGTTAGTGCCCTTCCTGAATCCATCCACAGGCACTTTGGAGCCAGTCTGCACTCCCTTCATGGGTTCCTGGCCCTGTTTTACCTGAGAAAGGCTGAATTGTTAAAATCCTCCCCAAGGTGACCTCCTTCCAGTTTTTTGCCCTCCTGGGAAATAAAAACCATAGAGGTAGACAGTCTGGGACAAAGGCCTGCCAGCTTCAATTACCTGGGAAAGAGAGGGTGGTCTCCTGGGAAAGAGAAGGGACAGCCAACCTCCTGTAAACAGTAGAACTCCAAAACAACTAACAAGCAAAAGTCCAGGATAAGACAGAGGCCCAGTATGACAGTGAAAACTCTGCACAGCACATTCGTGCAGACTTTCCTGATAGGAGTGCTGAAGCTCAAAAAAATTTCTGTCTTATCACCAGCTGGTTACAAAACCAAGAAACAGACATCCCAGGCAGTAAATTCCAGAGTTAACATTGTATTAAAATGTACAGGGTGCAACTAAAGAGTGCAAGACAAACAGAGAAACAGGAAATGATAGTCCCTCCAAAGGAATAAGATAAAATACAGAAAACACCAAAAAATATGAGAATGTGGACATATTGAACAAAGCCTTAAGGAGATGAAGGAAAGTACAAAGAAAGGACTACAGGATATCAGGAAAATAATGAATGCACAATATGAGAATGTAAGTAGAGAGGTAGAATTTTAAAAAGGAAACCAAACAGAACTAGTGGAGCTGAAGATCACAATAACTGAAATGCAAAATCCCCAGGAGGGTTTCAAGAGCAGATTGGAACTGGCAGAAGACAGGATCAGTGAACTTGAAGATAAGACACTTGAAATGAGTAGGCTGAGGAACAGAAAGAAAAAAGAAATATTAAAAGTGAAAATAGTCTAATTCAGCATGAGACACAATCAAGCACACCAATATATGCATTATGGGAAGCCCAGAAAGATAAGAAAGGAAGAAAGAAGGTATAGAAAGAATAGTCAAGGAAATAATGACAGAAAACTTCCCAAACTTAGCAAAAGATATAAATATACACATTCAAGAAGCTCGGAGAACACCAAACAAGATAAACATGAAAAAAACTACATCCCATCATATACTGATTACACTATCAAATGCAAAGGACAAGGAGAGAGTTCTGAAAGCTGCAAGAGAAAAGCAATGTGTTGCATACAAGGGAGTCTCAATAAGACTGAGTGCCAATTTCTCATCAGAAACCATGGAGACAAGAAGGCAAAGGGTTGAAATACTTAAAATACTGAAGGAAAACAGCTGCTAGCCATGAAATTTATATTCAGAGAGAATATCTTTCAAAGATAAGGGAGAGGTTAAGATATTCTCAGATGAACAAATGCTGGGGGAGTGCATTATCACTATACCAGCCCTACAAGTAATACTGAAGGGAGTTCTTTGGATTGAAAGGAAAGGACAATAGACAATGGTTCAAAGCAGCATGAAGAAATAAAGACCTGTGGTAGAAGTAACCATCTGGGTAATTATAAATGCCAACATTATTGTACTGTATTTGGTATGTAAATCCATTCTTACTTCCTACAGGTGCTAAAATGCAAAGGCATAAAACGTAATGATAAGAAGTGGCTGTGGCTCAAACAATTGAGCTCTCATTTACCATATGGAGGACCTGGGTTTGATCCCCAGGACTTCCTGGTAAAAAAAAAAAAGAAAGAAAAAGAAAAAAGGCATCCCAGATCTGCATGGAGAGGCACCGGCCCCCATGTTGTGCAAAGAGGCACAGGCTCCCATATGGTGAAGTGATGCACCAAAAAGATGATGACCCAACCAGATAGGAAAAAAAAAAAGTAATGATAAATCTAGGTTTTTGGACACACAGTATACGAATGTATTGAAGTTTAGTTGGTGTCAAGCCAAATATAATTTTTATATATTTAGGATGTAAAATTTTAATCCTAAAGTAACTGCAAGGGAAACAGTTAAAACTCTATCCAGATAAAATGAGAAGGCACTTAAGATGGTATAACACAAGATAGCAAAAAATATAAAAGTAGGCTTTAATGGAAGTGAGGGACAAAAAAGGTATGACTTAAATAGCAAAATGGCAGAAGAAAGACCTGTATTGTCAATAGTGGCTTTAAATGTACAGAGAATAAACTCTACAGTCAAAAGGCAGAATGGATTTTTTTTAAATGACCCCAACTATGTGCTGTCTGTGAGATACTCACCTTAAAGGCAAAGATCCAAGTAGGTTGATGGTGAAATGATGGAAAAATATACCATGCAAGTAGTAACAAAAGAGAGCTGAGGTAGTTATACTGATATCAGGTAAAATAGACATTAAGTCAAAAACTGTTACAAATGACAAAGATGGGGGCCGGCTGTATAGCCCAGTGGATAGGGTGCCGGTACACCACATGGGGGGCACTGGGTTCAGTTCCTAGGAACCTCTCTGAGTGGGCAGACCTCCTGAGAAGGCAAAGCTGCTGTGGGCGGGACAGAGCCGCCGTGGGCAGGTCAAAGCCACCACAGGCAGGGCAAGCTGCCTGCAAACGGAGCAAAGCCGCCTGCGAACAGAGCAAAAAGCCTCCCGGGAATGGAAGCAGACCTGCCCACAAGCGGGGCAGAACTGCCTGCGCAGTGACCTGGCTCAGCACGTCGCTGCAGCAGGGGGAGACAGAGCAGACACAGAAGAATGCAGAGAAATGAACACAGCAAGAGCAAGCAGAAAGAAGGGGATATGTAACCAAAAAAAAAAAAAAATGACAAAGATGATATTACATACCAATAAAGGGGACAATTTAACATGAAAATTTACAATTTATAGTTATATATGCACCTGACTGCAGAAGCCCAAAATATGTGAAGCAAACACTGACAGATTTGAAGGGAGAGATTGATGGTTCTATATAAATAGTAGGAGACTTTAACACATCACTATGAATAATGGACAGAACATCTAATAGACGATCAATAAGGAAGTACAGAACTTGAATGATAAACTAAAACAACTAGATCTCACAGACATAAAGAACACTGCAAACCCCCCCCACACACACACACAAACACACAGAAACAGAATACACATTTTTCTCAAGTGCACATGGATCATTCTGCAGGATAAAATATATGTTGGGTCACAAAAGTAGTCTCAGTAAATTCAAAAATACTGAACTCAAACAAGGTATGCTTTCTGACCACAAAAGAATGAAGTTACAAATCAACAACAGAGGAAGAAAGCGAAATTCACAAATATGTGGAAATTAAACAGCATACTTTTAAACAACCAATAAATTAAAGAGGAAATCAGAAGCAAATTTAAGAAATATCTTCAGGCAAATGAAAATTAAAATACAACATACCAAAACTTATGGGATGCAGCTAAGGCAGTGCTGAGAGGGAAATTTAAAGCTCTAAATGCTTACATTAAAAGGGAAAAAGACTTCAAGTCAGAAACTGAACTTGAAAACTGGAAGAACTAGAAAAAGAAGAGCAAAGTAAATATAAAGCAAGCAGAAGGAAGGAAATAACAAATATTAGAGTAGAGATAAATGAAATAGAAAACAAACAAATAAAAAACAATAGAGAGAATAAACAAAACCAAAAGTTGGTTCTTTGAAACACTAATCTAAAACCTCCAACAAAGAAAAGCCCAGGACCAGATGGCTTCACAGGGGAATTCTACCAAACAGTCCAAGATGGCTTAATTCCAATTCTGCTCAAACTCTTCCAAAAAATTGAACACTCCCTAACTCATTCTAAGAGGCCAACCTTCATACCAGAGTCAGATAAAACTATCACAAGAAAAAAAAAAAAACTACAGACTCTCTTACGAGTATAGATGCAAAAATTCTCAACAAAATACTAGCAAACTGATTCTAACAGTGTATTAAAAGAATTATACACCATGATTAATTGGGATTTATCCCTGATATGCAAGGTTGCTTTAGCATAAGAAAATCAATTAATATAATACACCACAGTACCAGAATGAAAGGGAAAAAAACCCACTTGATCATCTCAATAGATGCAGAAAAGGCATTTGACAAAATACAACATCCCTTCTTGGTTAAAAAAAAAACACTTAGAATACTAGGAATAGAAGGAAACTTCCTCAACATGATAAAGAGGGTATCTGAAAAGCCCACGGTTAACATCTTACTTAATGGTGAAAGACTCAAAGCTTTCCCTCTAAGATCAGGAACAAGACAAGGTTGCCCACTGGCACTACCGTTATTCAACATTGTCCTGGAAATTCATGACAGAGCAATTAGGCAAGAAAAAGAAAATAAAAGACATCTAAATTGGAAAGAAAGAAAGAAAACTTTCCCTATTTGCAGATAATATGATGCCATATGTAGAAAATTTGCAAAAATCCACAACAAAACTCAGTGAGCTATTAAATGAATTGAGTAAAGATGCGGAGTACAAGATCAACACCCCAAAATCAGTAGTGTTTCTACATGAAAGCAATGAACAATCAGAGAAAGAAATCAAGAAAAAAATTCCTCTCACAAAAGCAACTAAAAGAATAAATCCAACCAAGGATGTAAAGGACTTGTGCACAGAAAACTAAAAAACATTCCTAAAAGAAATTAAAGAAGACTTAAATAAATGGAAGGATATACCATGTTCACAGATTGGAAGGCTAGATAAGGTTAAGATGTTAATACTACCCAAAGCAATTTATAGATTGAATGCAATTCCAATCAAAATTCCAACAACCTTCTTTACAGACATGGAAAAGCTAATCATCAAATTTATATGGAATGATAAGGGACCCCAAATAGTTAAAGCCATCTTGAAAAACAAGAATGAAGTTGGAAATCTCACATTTCCTGATCTTTAAGTGAATTACAAAGCCACAGTAATAAAAACAAAATGGTTCTGGCACAAGCACAGATATATAGACCCATGGAACAGAATTGAGAGCTCAGAAATCAACCGTCACATTTATTTTTTTATTTTTGACAAGGTGGCAAAGACCACTCTATTAGGAAGTAGTGGTCTCTTCAACAAATGATGCTGGGAAAACTGGATCTCCATTTGCAAAAAATATAAAAGAGGACCCCTACCTCACATCATATACAAAAATCAACTCAAAATGGATTGAAGACCTAAATATAAGAGCTAGAACTATCAAACTCCTAGGAGAAAATATAGGGAAGCATCTTCAAGACCTTGTATTCAGCATTGGTTTCTTAGACTTTATACCCAAAGCACAAGCAACAAAAGCAAAATTAGATAAATGGGACCTCATCAGAATAAAAAGCTTTTGTTCCTCAAAGGAATTTATCATAAAAGTAAAAAGACAATCTATGAAGTGGGAGAAAATATTTGGGAACCATGTATTCAATAAACAATTTCTAGTATATGTGAAGAAATCCTTTAACTTAATAACAAAAGGGCAAACAACTCAATTTAAAAATTGGCTAAAGATTTGAACAGACATGTCTCCAAAGAAGTTATATGAATGGCCATAAAGCACATGAAAAGATGCTCGATATCATTAGCTATCAGGGAAATGCAAATCAAAACCACAAAGAGGTGCCTTTTCACACTGTATAGAATGGCTGCTATTTTTTAAAATGGAAAATAACAAGTGTTGGAGAGGATGTGAAGAAATAGTGCTGGTAGCACTGTAAAATGGTGCAGCCACTAAGGAAGACAGTTTGGCAGTTCCTCAGAAAGCTAAGAATTGAAAGCAGGAGTTTGAACAGATATTTGCATATTGATGTGCATAGTGGCATTATTCACAATTACCAAAAGATGGAAGGAATCCACATATTCAAGAACCAATGAGTAGATAAATAAAATCTAGTATATACATACAAAAAGGAATGAAGTTCCCATTTAATTGTGTTGGCATCTGACTTGAAAAACCAATTTATAAACTTCTATTCTGCTCCACTGATCTGTATCTCTATTTTTGTGCCAGTCCACCTATCTGGGATTCTGGAGCTTGATATTAGGTCTTGAAATCAGGTATTATCAGTCTTATACTTTGCAAGTCTTTCTCAAAAATTTTTGGTCATTTGCTTTTCCAAGAAAATTTTAGAATAAGCTTTTCAATTTTACAAAAAGTCTCGCGGGATTTAATTGGGATCAAGCTAAATGTATTGATCCATTTAAGGAGAATTCAACACCTTAATATTACTGAATTTTCTAATCCACAAGTGTGGTATATCTCTTCATTCATTTGAATCTTCTTTAATTTA
>PVKH010025865.1:0-13335 GCA_004027955.1 Chaetophractus vellerosus | reverse complement strand
AGTGAGCTGATGCTCAATATGGGCAAAACATATGATAAGGTGGAAGGGGGTGGTTAGGCAGTGGATAGGGGTGATAGTGGTACATGATGTGATTGGGGTCAAAAGTGCTGGAATGTAAGGGGAAATAGGGTGAGGGTGTTTGGTGGGACTATCCATGGACTAGAATAGGGCTGGAGGAAGGAACAGGAGAACTCTGGGGATTTACAGGTCTATGGTTAAAACTACAATGGTAAGAATGTTCTTTTGGCAAATGCGGCAAGGGAGGGTTACTGGTGCAGGGCATCATAAGTGGGGGTCTATGTGGGTTAGGGTGTACCTGGGGCATGCTTCTATGTAATATGAAAAGTGTTCACCTTGTCATGTGTGTTATTTCGCTGGGTGGAGAACCACACAATAAACAAGAAAATATTAAACTCTCTTTCTGGGGAGTACTGCTATGTTCTCAATTAGAGGGGCAAAAATCTTTTGAGAACATAGGCAGTGCCTAATAAAAGAAAAAAGACCATTAGGTCAATCCCTCAATATTAATGCATGTAACTATGAACCTTATTCTTCAAAAATTGAAACTTAATGGTTACCATAGGTTCTGAGGAGAGGTGAAGGGAGGAATAGAATAGATGGAACATAGGGCATTTTTAAGGGTATTGGAATTGTTCTACATGATCTTGCAATTATGGATAAAAACATTATAAATTTTGTCAAAACCTATGAAAATGTATGGGGCAAAATGTAAACCATAATGTAAACCATTAACTGTGGTTACTAGCAATGCTTCAATATTTGTTCATCAATTGTAGTAAATATACCATACTCATGTAAAATATTATTAATAGTGGAAAATGTAAGAGGGTGAGGTATATGAGAATCCCCTATATTTTCTATGTGACTTTTCTTTAACCTAAATCTTCTTTGAAAATAAAGTGAAAAGAATAAGACACTGAGAGAACATACAGAATAAAATGTCACTGCACATAAAAGATAACAGATTGTATTAGTCAGCCAAAGGGGTGCCTTTGGAAATATACCAATAATTGGTTGGTCTTTATAAAGGGAATTTATTTGGGGTAGAAGCTTACAGTTACCAGGCCACAAAGCATAAGTTTCTTCCCTCACCAAAGTCCACGTATTGGAGCAAGACAGCTACCGACGTCTCCAGGGCTCAGGCCTTTGGGTTCCTCTCCTGCCAGGGCTGCATTTCTCTCCGGGCTTAGCTTCTGTTTCCTCCACATGTTCAGCTGTAGACCATGAGTCTCTCTACACTTTGTGTCTCTCCACAAGGCCAGCTGTAGACTATCAGGCGAACGGCTCACTTATCTTCTCCTGGGGTGCTCTTCTCCAACATCAGAACTGCTTCTCAAAAATCTGCTTCTCAAATCTTTGGCCTTGCCTTTTATACTTGAGACCACACCCACTGAGGGGTGGGGCTCAATGCCCTATGGCCCACTCAATGCCCTAATCATAACCCAATCATGCCTAAATGAAGAAACCAGTTTACAAGCATTATCCAATTTATATTTTTGGAATTCATAATTACATAAAACTGCCAAACCATTACATAGATCTTATGGTGATGAAAGATACATTAAATTTTTTTTTCAATTTTTAAAATTTTGGTATTTTATTTGTTATTTTATTATTTTATTTTTTATTATTTTTATGTTTTTTAGCTTTGTTTTGGGGGAGGTTTCTGATTTCAGAAGGGTCACAACTGTGGCAGGGGAGGATCACTGGTGTTGTGATGTGGGAGGGGTGCACCTGGGGCATCCCTCTATGGAATATGAATATATTCAAGTGGACATGGGGTATTGTCTCAGTGGGTGGAGACCTACACAATAACAGAAAGAATATTGAATTCCCATCCTGGGAAGTCCTGTGACATTCTCTAATACAGTGGCAAGAATCCATAGAGTACATGGTCAGTGCCTAGCAAAGTAGGTCAAACCAATATGCCAGGCCCTTGGTACTGATGGTTGTACTTATGAACCTTGGTCATGTGTAATTGAATCTTCACCTAGTATTATATATTACCTTAGAGTTACCTCCTGAAATCCTACCTGTTGCTGAAATGTGGCCTCTCTCTAAGCCAAACTCAGCATATAAATGCATTACCATACCCCCAGCATGGGACATGACTCCCAGGGATAAGCCTCCCTGGCACTGAGAGATTATTACCAAGTGCCAAAAAGCAATGCATTTGGAAAAAGACCTTGACCAAAAGGGGGAAATATTAAATACAAATGAGTTTTTATGGCTAAGAAATTTCAAAGTGAGTTGGGAGGTCATTCCAGAAGTTATGCTTATGCATGTCTCAGGAGGATCTTTTTGACTGCCAAGGTAAACAGTGCCTCAAGCATGGGTGCTTCTGAGGGTCTTGAGACATCTTGAGACCATAGTCAGGGCAGAAAATCTCAGGAATTTGGCACCCTGTCACTGGGACTTACCTTCTAATATATTTCCCCAGTGTAATAAAATTATTCACTTATAATTTCCATATACATGGCTTTTCTGCCACTTTTATTTGAATCTATACTTAGCCCTATACTCACTGAATATATATCCCAGAGACTTAAAGCTTCAGTTTTTCATGTGCTTATTGAGTCCTGTATCTCAGTAGAGTTGCAACACCTACTCTCCAGTTCATTGGATTCACCCAGGACAACTAACAAAATGATGATGATGGTCAATGCCCATCCGAAAAACATAAAGCATCTACAACTATAGGCAAGACAGTTCCATCCATTTGCTCTTTGGGATTTAAGTCCCTTCTCAATCAGAATCAGAGTAGGCATCACCATCCTAAAATCCTCAATATTGAGGAATGAACAAATATAAGGGGAGACTGCAACTATGGAGTAAAGTAGACTAATTATTATTCTAGTAATGGAAGAACTTGTAATATTAATATAAAGGCAGTGATCACCAGAGGTTCTGAAGGGAGGGAGAGGGAAGAATTGGTGTTAGATGGGGCATTTTGGGGACTTTGGAATTGTTCTGCATGACATTGCAATGATGGATACAGGCCAATAAACATTTTGTCAAAACCTATAAAATTGTGCAGTACAAAGTGTCAACCGTAATGTAAACTATGAACCATGGTTAGTAGCAATGCTTCAATATGTGCTCATCAATTGTAAGAAATGTGCCACACTAATGAAAGATGTTAATGGGGAAAACCATGCATGGGGTGGGGGTGGGGTACATGGGAATCCCCCTATATTTTTTATGTAAGATTTATGTAATCTAAAGTTTCTTTAAAGATAAAAAAAAGACAATAAAAGGGTGAGGGTATTTACTTTAAGGTGAAATGTGAAAACCAAAGGACCCCTTTGGCAACATCTAAAGATAATCTAATTGCTTACAGCTAGAGGACAGAAAAAAACTGAGTCCCAAGGATGTTTGAATTTTCAGTCTCATAAAGTCTAATACACCAAGATGGGGTTCCTGTTTGGGATGAAGTTGAATCCTGAGTCAATATGGGGATGTCAGTGTTGATGCACTCAGAAATTTTGAATTGCAAGATACCCCTTAACTCTCTGGGCCTGCCCAAGTGGTCCACACAATCTCTGATAAAGACCGCCCCTACCCTCTTGCTTGAAAATGATAGAGCTTCCTGCTTTGCAAGACAACATGCACCTCTCTTTGAATCTACCCCACATGTCGTCATGAACATCAGAGCATTATTATTGTCAAGTGACAACATAAACTTCCTGGGGAAATGCTGTGTCTACTAAAAGAGGAAAAAGTGTGTACACAGAAAGAACTTAACTATATTAGAATTTAACTAATTTATACCCAGGAAGGTCTGGATCTAGATCTTGAGGATTCTTGATTACGATTATGGGGAGAGACATAAATTTGGGTAAGGGAGAGTTTATCCATATGGGACCATCTTCCATGATACAGAATGTAACATCCATGCAAGAACCCCAGGAGAAAAATGTTATCATGCTACTAAGAGCACTCTTGGAAATTTGGGAACCTGATGACCCATACTAAGTGAAGGAGAGCTGATGGCAGAGGAGGGAATAAGATGGTGCCACGGGAATGAAATGAAAACACTCTGAAGCTTAGTATTCTTTGGGGGAGACCCCGTTTATTGGATCTCTTTCAATATATATACAGTCAGCTATATCAGGAGGCATGCCCAAGGACATGCCGTACGTGCATAGGCTCAGAAAGTTTTGGGCTGCGCAGGAAATAATGGAGAGACAGAAAGCTCTAAGTAACAATGTAAAGTAAGAAAGTTCTTATTGTTTTCAGCAGGAACTGATAACAGCAATTGCTCTCCATGCAGCAAATTTCTGTTTGAGCAGGTCTCAAACTGTTTCAAAGATATTTTAACCAAAGCGATCCCACAGAATGGCAAACAAAGATGGATTTCCTGCATAAGGCCAGAACACCCACCATCTCACTATGTCTCGTTAACGCTTGGAGAACCATCCATTTACCAAAGTGATAAATTTTTTTCTGGTGAGAAGGGCACCACTATTTTTGAGAAGCTCAGTGGTATCTGTATTCTGTAAGCCAGGGCTGATGATAGGAGATGCAGTAATAGAACTGAGATCACTAATAACAATAGGGATAATAGGACCCTAATATAATGGAGGCCAGTTGCAGATATCTGACCATCATAAACAAGGGAACACAATTATCATAATGAATGGCAAGATCAGAACAGCACTGGGGAGTGCCAGAGTGCCTGACCTGAAGTGAGCTCTGTACATAGTTCATAGAACATGGTGTTCTCAATGTCAAAGTAGATAATTAGCCAACAAGGGCATTTTTTAATTTACACAACCAAGAGATTTCAAGTTCATAGTTCCCCATGATCAGGAGCCTGAGGGAAGCTTCCTAAATAAAAAGACATAATCCATTGCTCATTTTTAAGACATGAATCAGTTATCAGTTCTGAAAACTACTGACAAAGAGAGGCTGATTCTTGTGGGGAAGGGCCATACAACCATATGACAAATATATTTGGTAATGATTCCCCTAGTCATTTCCCAGAGGAACCTAAATCCATTTACTCAATGACTTTGTACTAGAGAAAAGTGAATATTCAAATATTTTAAGGGCTCTTGGATGTAGGGCCTGAGTTGACATTGGTGCTTTAAGATTTGATTATTGTGGTCACCCTGTTAAGGTGTAGTCATATAGGGGCATCTCACAAACTCTTCCCATGGTCATTTTTCCAAGGTCCCAAAGGTACAATTGGAATGGACATAAATGGTGTTGACCGAGCCTCCACATTGGTCCCTCAGCCTACAGAATAAGAGCTATTGTAGTGGAGAAGGCCAAATGGAAGACTCCAACTTTGCTCATCCTCCCGGACCAAGATAGACAATCAAAACAAACATTGCATCCTGGAGCGAATAAAAGTGAATAAAGACCCATAAAGTTCACCATTGTATGTCCATTTAATTCAATTCACCAGCTTGGTTCCTGCAAAAATCCAATGGGTCCTGGCAAATGAAATTGGAATACCTCAAATCCAACCTCTAATAGATCTAAATCATCTGCTGTGTCGAATTTGTTGTCTCTGCTTGAACATATCAATGCAGCCTCAGATACACAGCATTTACTCACTGTTCTGGAAAATACATTTCCTCATTCAGATGAAAATGAGGATGAGAAGTAGTTTGGATTCTCATCTGACTTTAATGTATTTCACCATTATGTTAACAATATGCTAACTTTCCCAATCTCATGCTATAGCATGAAGGTATCTCGATGGGCCGAACACTCTTCAGAACATCACATTGGTCCTCCACATTGATGCACCATGTTAATTGGATGAGCAGAAGTGGCAACCACTATACTCCAAAGGGTGGGAGTTAAAGCCTGTGAAGATTCATGAGCCAGGCACATCATTAAAGTTTTGGGGGTCCAGTGGACCGGGCATACCTGGATATCTCTACCAAAGTAAAGGAACTATCATACCTTGGCAGGTATCGTAACAGCCTGGTACTCTGAAGGCAGCAAGTATCATACTTGGGAGTACTGCTTCGTCTCATTTACTAGTTGATTTGTAATGCTTCCTACTTTAAAGTACCCTGCAGCAGGTTCAGGCTGTGGTGCAATCTCTATGCCTTTGGCTGTATGACCCAGAAGATGTTATGGTATTAGAGGTATCTGTGATATGAAAAGGCATTATTCAGATCTTATGGTAAGCACCAATAGCAAAATCACAGCATAACCTGCTTGCGTTCTGGAGCAAGGTTATGCCAACTGCCATTTGAGATGCAGTTCCAAGTATGTTAAGATCCTAGTAGAGTGGAATCTGTGTCCATGGAACATGGAGTGACCATGCAGACATAATTCCCCATAATGAGCCCAGTTCTGTTAAACTCAGCTACTCATAGATTGGGTGATCCCAAAGAGCAATCCACTGAAAGATGAAGTGGTACACTTGATATTGGACACAAGCAGGGGCAGGGCGAGAGGCTAGAGCAGGTGGCCCAGACCCTGTGTTGTCAGCCACTGTGATACCAGCATCTCTCTGTACCTATGACCTCACAGGAAGTCCCTCAAAGACCAACTGATAAAAGAAGAAAAAAATTAGCTTCTTACTGGCATGGTTACTATTTCTATGCCCCAATTGTTTCTCTGACTTAAAGGTAGTCATTTATATTTCTCATGATAGCATTTTATTAAATAGGTATATTAATATTAATGAATACACAAAAATAATTTTGTAAAAACAAAATGTGTAGTTATATTTTCAACTCCCTTTTTAAGGTAGTCTCTGCTAAGTTAACATGCTCTATGAGAATTTGGAGCAAATGAAAATAATACTATGGAGCACTTATTATGCACTATTATAAATGTGTTGAATTTAACCTTCATAATATGTTGAGGACAGTACTATTTTTATCTACATTTTACAGATGGGAAACTGAGGCACAGAGAGTTAAAATAACTTGCCCAAGGTCATACAGTGAATGAGAAGTTGAGCCAGTAGTCAAATTCATAGAGACTGAATTCAGAGCCTGCATATAATAAATGTTTCTCCTATTTTTACATAATATCACAACCTGTGCCATGTTAACTTTATGTGAAGAGTAATTTATCATCTGGCTATTTTTCCTTCTTAGGTTTAAAATTAGTATGGTGGGCAGAATAATGGCTCCCCAAAGATGTGATGTCCCTGTCCTAATCTCCAGAGTCTGTGACTATGTTATTTCACATGGCAAAAGGGACTTTGCAGAGGTGATTAAGGTTCAGGACTAGGAGATGGGGATAGCATCCTGGATTACCTGGGGAAGTCCAGTCTTAATGAGAATCCTTAAAAGCAGAGAAGCTTTCCTGGCTGCAGTCAGAGGAAAATGTAACTACAGAGGAAGAATTGTCAGAAAGATGCAAGGTTGCTGGCTTTGAAGATGGGGGAAGGGGTTGCAGGTGGGCTATAGAAGCTAGAAGAGGCAAGGAAATTAATTTTTCCTTGGAGCTTCCAGAAAAGAACACAGCCCTAATGACACCTTCATTTTAGCCCAGTTGAGGCCCATGTCAGGTTTTTGGTCTATGGAACTTTAAGATGATACATTTTCAGCTGCAAAATTTGTGGTGATTTATTACAGCAACAATAGAAAACTAATACAATCAGTAACTATATTCTCTTTGTTATTAGGGGAGAACAAATTCTACCGTCTTTGTGTTTGATCTCTCTCTCTCTCTCTCTGTCTCTCTCTCTCTCTGTCTCTCTCCAACACATAAATACACACACACATGCACACACAACTATTCATTTATAATTAAGGAGAGTCTAGGAATAACTGCGTTCAAATTCCAGGTTAATTACCTAAACTCATAAAGAGGCATGTAAGTTTGGGCAAGGAACCATTCCTATTTGAACCACAATTTCCACACTTGAAAATATGAATATGATTTATTCTCATATTGATAATGTGAAGATTAAATGAGCTAAGGCATATGAAGTGCTCAGCACTGTTCTTGAAACATTACACTTACTCACTAAATTATAGCATTTTTATTCTTTATAAATAAGAAATTAGAAATTACAAGGGTATATGCATTATGATTGTGAATATGAAACACACAGGAACTTACAGATTAGTATAAAAGTTATAAGAATAGTTTCTTATATTGTTATTTAAAAAGAAATGATAAAACAATACAATAAACATGGACAATATAGAGTCATCATAAGGCTTTTCTTTAAAAGAAAATAGAGTATTCCCATATACATCAGCGTAAAAGTTTGAAAGTCCTCAAGTCCCCCAGTGGTTGGCATAGGCAATTTTATTTTCACTACACTGTGAAAACCATCAAATGCTTTTGCAAATAAGCAGTACAAAGTTTCAAAAACTCAAAACCTCTTTTCACTTGTATTTCAGCAGCTTTCAGAAGGAGTCTAATCAGAGGGGAAGTGGAACTTGGTTCTACTGACATGCCCTCCAAATTAGCACAGACTTCACAATAGGTGGCCTAAATGAGGCCCTTTTTATGATAACAAAGAAAACTGTTCCTACCAATCAAAGCCCATATGAACAAGGAAAGGGCTATTTAAAAACATTCACCATCAATGCCAGTTGTCAGCCTGCTGGAGACACTGGTTGAAATGACTTGTACCCATCACGTATTTGTTTCTACAGATGGAGAATTATATATTTGACTTGTTGGAAAGGTTGGGTACTAAAAATACATTCACTCTCTTTCTCTCTCTTACAAAACACAGAGAGAGGAACAAAAAGAGTGGCAGCTGCTTATTTCTCTCTCTGTAATAAAATGTGACTTCTAATGTAGTCATGGAAAAAGATCAGAGCAGAAAATGAAGCAATTTATAAAAGTCACACATAAAACAAAGCCATAGAATATAACGTTGACTAGAATTTAATGAAACTGCCAGGTATCTCAAAATATCAACTGTGTGATTTTGGTGTCTTTTGAAAAAACCATGGGATTCACATAGCTGTGGTTTTATCACAGACATTGCTGCTACATAAGTGGATATCTTGAGTTCCTAGAGAAACAAAACAATATTCTGTGTTGAGGGGCATTGATAAAAGAGGGAATTGGTTTGTAATGAAGAAAAAACATGACTTCATACAGATCCCTGTCCGTAACAAGGAAACCTTCTTGGGTAGGCTTTAATTCAAAATGCTTTGTAAATGTGAGTAAAAGTACCAGCCGAGAGTAAAAGTTCCCTTCCACATCAAACCTAGCTAAGTGACCCCCACATGACTGTGTGGCTGTGTCCAACATACCATGGCCTCCTTTAGCTGAAACCCAGACCCACCCACACAAATGTGCTCAGGGATCAGGCTGAAATGACTGTAATCACTGTCATTCCTTTTCCAGAGTCTTCTGCAAACCGTTGTCCATTTGTTTCCCCATTCCGCCTTACTCTAGTCTTTAGTAGTTCCAATTCCCAACTCAACTGAATCCAGTCTTCAAATGCTCTTGCTAATGATCTGTTTAAAATATTCTTTCTTGGTTATGCACCAAGTAATTCTAGTATTTACCCTCCAGACTTCAGACCTCCACTGAGTCCATAAGTATGTTATGCTTCTTATCTCTCTCCTGCCTTTACTCCACTAGGTAGCAGGAAGTAGCTGAGTTGGCAAATGATAAGGGCTGGTGATTTATGGAACTTCGAGGATGAATATTGCTCTAGAACTGAGTTTATTAGTAATCTTTGAGAGTCAATTACATTACTCCAGTAATATCTTGCAAATTTCTAATTATTCTGGATTAAGGTAGCCAGAATCACTTGAGCATACAATAGGATGATTTTTGTTTTTCATTGAAATCCATATAGGGGCTAATTAAAATATAATTATTTAAAATATATGGTCTTATCTTTAGCTCAGTTTTATCTAGACGCAGCGTTTTTCAAAAGCTTAAATTCTACAGTCAATTCATTTTTAATTAATTAATTTATGTATTTATTTATTGAGGTACCAGGACTGGAGATTGAATCTGGGACCTCGTATGTGGGCAGCTGATGCTCAACCATGGAGCCACGTTGCCTCCCCTTTTTGATTCTACTTTTTGTTTTTTGAGAGTCAATTCATTTTTAAAGGTATTCATAAACCATATGAAGTCCATGCTCACACCTTACAGGAACTATAGAAGATCAGAGTTTAAACGCATCATGATTAGTCAATGAGTCTCATTTTAACTAACCTCCCAGAGAAACAGAGGTTCAGGGTCAAGTTGTCAAATTGAAGTACATATCTGAAAACGTTGAGCAGATAAGCACAAACTAAGCATAAGGCAACTAAAAGAATTTTCATACCAGGACAGAGAAAATAAATGTGTTAGGCAAGGTAGGAGGTTGAATTTGGTGAAACATCCTAAAATACTTGTGGCAGAGTCATAGAGACATTTTATGGAGCATTTTTGGCCTTTCCTCTGAATGGGGAGGGAGTTGTGGAAAGCTCTGAGCCAATTTAAATAAGTATTACTGTAGATCCAATTATTAAATTTTCTCTATAGAATATAAGTCAAATTACCCACCTCACCCTATATGTGGAGAATCCTGTGGCAGACACTTATTATTTTGCAAGGGATGCCCATTCTAGTTTTGTAAAGCTCTATTAGACAGTTTTTGCTTTTATTAGACCAAAATGGGCCCCCTATAACTTCTACCCATTGGTACTAATCCTTTTATGCTATACAAAGCTATAATACAAATGTAATATCAGTTGAACTATTTTTAGAAATTCAACTAGTCTCAAAAATTCAAGGAGAGGAGTATGTATCTGGACATCCTAATTTAAGGTCTTAATAGCCAAGGGAAATAGAAACGAGTTATTTTACTAAATCTGCAGACAGCCTTATATTCAGGTAATTGTTCTCAACCTTCCAATGTTTTATAGCATTTTAAACATTCTCTAATAGATGAAGTTCTTGTAAGATGATAAAGCTTTTAATAGGCTTATTATTACCATCATCAATGAATTTAACGAACATCTGTTGAAATGGGCATTCAGCCAGACTTGCTGTAAGGGCAGGGTCCTCTTTTTTAGTGACTTTAGTGACATTTTATGGGTGGGGGAGAGCTTGAGGGTGTCTTTTACTTGAGGTCCATAACATATTTTGGAGCAGGAATGTAAAATATAGGGGAACACGATGCTTTCCTAGGGTAATAAAAATATTTGTCAAGCTCTAAGGGTCAGTTAGGTTTGTTGCTATTTTATCAAAGAAAGGAACAATAAAAATGTCATGAAATCATCAGGATGGAAAATAAAAATTATCCCATCTCTTTATAAGAACACTTTAATTCAGATACATGTAGCAGTTATTCCTTTTCTTGGAAATATGAGCTTGAGAAAAACTGTCAAAGGGCTAAGAAAAAATAGCAAGGCAAGCACAGATGTATTCTACTTGAGTTTAGGGCTGGGGTTGGGAGCATACTTTGTATTAGATTATGATTCTTAGACTAGCGTCCACAGGCAAATACCAGGGGTTTCTTTGGGGACATCCCTCAGGGACTTAAACATCACTTTTAGTTAGAGTGAGATCAGGCTTTTATGGCCCCACCCTATTGCCTAGCCTTTTTATAAATGGCTCTGGCCCATCAAGCTTTGGGAATCTTCTCTTGCCATAAGGAGTGGCTGATTTTCTTCAGAGAGCTTCTTTTTCTTGGAACAAGGCAACAGGCTTCCCAGCACAGCAGTGACAGCCCCTACCAAAGCTCCCCCAATGAGCCATTTCCAATTCTGAAAGGCTTGTTCAAAGAAGGGCTTAACGTTGTCTTGAAAAAATCCTGGATCTGAAAAAGAAAGACATCCATCATTTTTACTTTCATCCTCCTCTTCCTTTTCCTCCTCCTCCCCCTTCCCCTCTTCCTTCTCCTCCCCATCATCATCATCATTGTCATCATCATCACTGTATAGTACTTTGAAGTCAGACACCTATGTTTGTACGTCAAATCTGCTATTTATTAGTTAGAAGACCTTAGAAAAATTATACCAAATACTCCTCATCAGGAATATAGGAAAATGATGCCATCTGTCTGATATATTTTGAAGTTACAGACAGTGTCTGTAAATTAGCATGGTGTACTCAATTAGATGTTAGATATTTTTTATAGCTCCTTCTGCTGATCTTATAACAATCTTGTTTATCTATACAAGTGTGTTTTACCACTAAAAATTCAATAATCCAGACTTTCAATTATTTTAACAAATGACAAATGATCAGGAATCTTAGGGTACTTCCAAGAACTCCCATGGCATTAGAACAATATCTGTATTCATAGAGGCCACAGATTTAAATCCCCAAACAAGAGATTTTTCACCAACAATATTTTTGAACTAATTCTGAGTAAGGAATAATTTCTAGGATTCTGATTATTAAAAAATGCTTCAAACAACATAAAATATCACTGGGAAGGCACAATAACCCGGACCACTGCTGCCCATAAAGCCCTTTTCACTTCTGAACTCATCTAGCTTTGATAACCTGAAATACACACTGCAGAAATAATTATTGGTTCCCTTATCCATTCTTGAATTGTTTCATGAAATCCAGTTGTATCTCCTCAACTGCTGTGAGTTCCTTAAGAGCATTATAGTCAATTCAACAGACATTAAACATCCATGTTGAAGCTTTAGATTTATCACTTCCTCTATTATTGTACCCATTAGTCAATATTCCAGGTATTAATTTACATGTTTGTCTTTTCTGTTAATATAAATTGGCTCCTTGAAGCCAAGATTATGTTTTAATCATTTCTATAATCCTGGCATTTTCTTTAGTGCCTGAAACACATGTGAGAGGATTAAAAAAATGTTTACTGAATGAATGAATGTGTTATTGGACCCAGAAGAGATGGTGAAGGGATGTCCCAGGTTATGGCTGTGGTATAGGAAGATGAGATCCATACAAGGAATGTTGCTAAGGGAAAAACTCATAGTTCTGTAAAGAGTTTGGTATAATTAGTGATGAAAACTTGAAAATAAAGCAAAGGGGGAAGATAAATTATTAAGTCCAAGGGAAAAATAAGGTAAGAAAGGAAATGTATTCTTAGCACACTATTTGGCTCAATTGTGAATAATATTTACATAGTAACAAAAATGAAAATCCTGGATGCGGATTCAAACCCAAAAGGTGACATTACTATACTGGTAAGATAGAGGAAATAAAAGAGAGGGTATGGAGGGGAATTTAGAAGAACTAAAATCTTTATTTAGAATAGGAAGAATTCCAAAGATAAACTTGATAAATTAAGAGACACTAATATTTTCCTACTAAGAAGAACTATATAGGGAAATGCCAGCATACATAGCTAAAAAAGCTAAGGTAGCTGATCTGGAGGTGGGATTGGAGAAAGAGGTGGAGGCCTTTTGTTATAAACCTTAGAGCATG
>PVKH010025864.1:0-13335 GCA_004027955.1 Chaetophractus vellerosus | reverse complement strand
TTCTAAGGCTTCCATTAATATTTCCTGCAAAGGTGGATTCTTTTTTGCAAACTCTCTTAGTTTCTGTTTGTTTGTGAATATTTTATACTCACCTTTATATTTGAAGGAAAGTTTTGCTGGATAAAGAATTCTCAGCTGGCAGTTTTTCTCTTTCAGTTTCCTAATTGTATCATACCACTGTCTTCTCACCTCCATAGTTTCTGAAGAGAAATCTGTGCTAAGTCTTACTGGACATCTCTTGTATGTGATGATTTGCTTCTCCCTTGCCGCTCTGAGAATTTTCTCTTTACCTTTGACATTTTACATTCTCAGTAGTATGTGTCTTGGAGTGGGTCTATTTTGATTTATTCTGATTGGGGTACGGGGTGCTTCCTGGAGATGTAAGTTCATTTCTTTCATGAGAGTTGGGAAATTTTCAGGTGTTATTTCCTCAAATACTTTTTCTGCCCCTTTTCCCTTTTCTTCTCATTCTGGAACTCCCATAACACATAGGTTGTTGAATTTTGTATTGTCATTCAACTCTCTGAGCCCCTGCTCAATTTTTTCCATTCTTTTCTCTCTCAAATTTTAGGTGATCTGTCTTTGGTATTATGTATTCTTTCTTCTATCATTTTGAGTCTGCTGTTGTATGCCTCAAGTGTATTTGTTATCTCAACTATTGTGTTTTTCATTCCTATGAGCTCTGTTACTTTTCTGTTCAGGATTTCAAATTCTTCTTTGCAGTCACTCAATATCTTCTTGATATCATTTATCTCCTTAACTATATTGTCTTTCAACTCATTAATTTGATTTTGGAAATTTGTGTGCATCTCATTGATTAGTTTTTTCAAATTCTGCTTCTTTTCTGGGGCTTTGGTGTATTCCTTTTCTTGGGCCATATTTTCAATTTTCTTAGTATGGCCCATACTTTTTTGCTGATATGTAGGCATCTGATTAGGATGTAGTTTTCTCAGATGCTCAATTGCTTTCTCTTTTGTAAGGATTTAGTGGCAGCAGGCTGTGGGTTACCACAGCTCTTTGATTTTTGCCTTGACCTGGATTGTTAGGATTATCCTGCTGGTTGCTCAAAACTGGGCACTGGACCCAGTAATTGGTTTAAACTTGCTTCCTAGGGCCTTGGGCAGGGGGCTATAGAGGCCAGAAAAAGCTACTTATTTTTAAATTTCTCCTACTTATTTTTAAATTTCTTGCATGCACTTCCATGGTCTGCCAGGAGATGGTGATCTTTGGCAGCTCTCAGTTCAATGCCTGGACAGAGTGTACTTGTTGTAACACAGGCCATATCAATGTGATAGAGTTTGCTGTCTGGAGGCTAGGAGCCTTGTAATTCAAACTTTCTCTGTGACAGTTCTCCAGGTTCTCTGGTGAACCCCTCCCTTTTCCCATCTAGGAAATATTTCTACTCCCTTCTGGGTCCTCAACAATCAGTCCCTGTTAGTAGATGAGGAGAATGGGGGTTGTATATATTTAGCCCCTTGAAGGCTCCAGGGTGAACAATGGCACAGCCCCCCTTGGTCTGGGAGGACTCTTGGGACACAGCAGACCAATTTTGTGAATCAAAAGCTGAGTCAGTCTTAGGCTGTGTCCCACTCTCTCTCCTTTTCTGGAGCATCCTCAATACTTAGCCCAGGCTAAAAGAGAGGGAGATTGTGAGGTTTGGATTTCCCCAGTCCTTTGCCTGCTCTGAGGGTAAACCACTGTGTGGTCTCACCTGGCGTGGAAGGGCTCATGGGTCACAGTAGACCAAATTTTTAGGTCAGAAGCTGAGTCTGCCTTAGGCTGTGCCCCTCTCTCTCCCCTTTCCTGTGGTGGTAGATCCCCAGAGCCCCCTTTGTCTGTAGTCACAGGCCCAGAAGCCTGAAATTTCTAAAGTGTCTTTAGTAGGGGGAGGGTGACAGCAGCAGCACCGCCGGTTTCAACTGATGGTGCTGTCATCATGATTTCCATCCTTTGTCCCTCTCTCCTCTGGGTGGTGTCCAGCCTCCACCTGCTGTCCTAAAGCCTAGAAGATCTTTTTGGGGGCTGTTTCAGACTGTCCTCTAGCTATTTTTCTGGAGGATAAGAGATTCCCATGTCTTGCTAGTCGACCATCTTCCCAGAAGATGAGGGTTTATTGCTGAACTATCAATTTGATTCTATTCATCTATATGTCTGTCCTTGTGTGAGTACCATGCTGTTTTGATTAATGAAGATTTAAAATCATGAAGTGTGACCAACTCACACCCTATACAAAAATCAACTCAACATGGATCAAAGATATAAATATAACAGGCAAGACTATAAAAACCTTGGAAGAAAATGAAGGGAAGTATCTACAGGACCTTGTAATAGGAAATGGTTTTGTGGACTTCACATCCAAAGCACAAGCAGCAAGAGAAAAAATAGGTAAATGGGATCTCCTCAAAATTAAAAACTTTTGCACTTCAAAGGACATTATCAAGAAAATAAAAAGGCAGCCTACCCAATGGGAGAAAATATTTGGCAACCATATATCTGATAGGAGCCTAATATCCTGCATATATAAAGAAATCTTACACCTCAAAATTAAAAAGATTAACAACTCATTTTAAAAATGGGCAAGTGACCTGAAAAAACACTTCTCCAAGGAAGAAATACAAATGGCTAAAAAGGACATGAAAAAATGCTTGACATCTCTAGCTATTAGAAAAATGCAAATCAAAACTACAATGAGATACCATCTTACACCCATTAGAATGGTGTTTATTTAAAAAAACAGCAGACTATAAATGTTGGAGAGGATGTGGAGGAATGGGAACCCGCATTCACTGCTGGTGGGATTGTGGATTGGTCCAGCCACTGTGGAGGACAGTATGGCAGTTCCTCAAAAAACTAAATATAGATCTTCCATATGATCCAGCTATTCCACTGTTGGGTATATACCCAGAAGAATTGAAAGCAAAGACACGAACAGATATATGTGCACCAATGTTCATATTGGCATTGTTCACTATTGCCAAAATTTGGAATCAACCCAGGTGCCCAACAACAGAGGAATGGATAAACAAAATGTGGCACATACATGCAATGGAATATTACTCAGCAGTAAGAAGGAATAAAGTGCTAACACACAGGATAACATGGATGAATCTTGAACCTTATTATGAGTGAAGCAAGCCAGGCATTGAAGGAACAGAGTGGATTGAACAGGGGGCATTTAGTGGTCACTTGAAATGTTTTCCTTTGCCTTTCAGTGATGGACACAGGACAGGGTGAATGATGTCAAAATTATAAAAGTGTAGATCTAAAATGTGGTCCTTGCTGTGGACCAATGACAATGTTTGGTAACTATGTTTCACTATCTGTATATCATTTATATTGGTGCTGCCATCCACATACCAAAAGGTTTTGGTATGGGGTGGGGAATGGGGGAGGAGGTTGAGTATATGAGAATGTCTTGTATACTGTGTGTGACTCTGCCGTGACCTAAAACTTCTTTGAAAATTAAAAGAAAAATGGTGGGACTCTGGGGAGTGAGAGGTGGAAGGTGCCACAGAAGAGACTGGACACCAGATATTGCACCAACAAGGCAAAATGGAAAAAATAAATTTTTTTAAGATTTATTTTTTTAATTTTCTGCTTTTTGTCCCCCACCCCCACCCCCACCCTGCTGCGATGACGCGCCGAGTCAGCTTCACTGGTGAGCGGTGGCCTTGCCCACTTGCGGGCAGCTTCCCCACTTGTGGGTGGCTCTGCCCTGCCCATGGGTGGCTCCACTCTGCTCACAGGTGGCTCTGCCCCACCCATGGCAGCTTTTGCCTTCTCAAGCAGTCCGCCCACCCAGAGAGGCCCCGGGGACCAAACCCAGGGCCTCACATGTGGTAAACCAGCGCCCTATCCACTGAACTATACAGCCGGCCCCCAAAATTTTTTCTATATATAATTTTTTTTCACATTTTTTGAACAACCCAATCCTTTAATATTATTTTTTCTTTTTTTTAAATCTTTTAATTTTTAATTTTTTAAGTTCTCATATATTTTAACTCATATTTAAATATCATTATTTCATTTTTCTATACATTGTAATTGGCTATTGTTATGGCTTCACCTTTGAAAAAGCTATGGATCACAGAAGGGTCACACCAGGGACAAGAGAGGATCATTGGTGGAGGGTGTCATGGTTGGGGGTGGATGGGAGGAAGTCCACCTAAACATACATAAAATGTATACAAAATTGTTCAAATGCTCACAGGGCATGGTCATGGAGTGAAGAATTACTCAATAAATGAGAGAACACTGAATTCCCATCCTGGATAGCTCTGCCATATTTTCCAGAAGAGTAGCAACAGCCCCCCAAGTGCAGGTGCAGTGTCTGGCAAAGGACGATGATCCATTGATGGGCCCTTGTTATTGATGACTAGCCTTCTGAGTCTTTGCTCTTGAAATTGAAACAGCCTAGCGTTATAGGATGCCTAAGAGTTACCTCTTGAGACCCTCCTTGTTGCTCAAATGTGGCCTCTCTCTAAGCCAAACTCAGCATATGAATGTATTACCTTCCTCCCAGCATGGGACATGGCTCCCGGGGATAAGCCTCCCTGGCAATGAGGGAATGCTAACAAGTGCCAACAGGCAAAATGACTGGAAAAAAGACTTTGAATAAAAGGGGGAAATGATAAAGATAAATGAGTTCATAGGGCTGGGGGACTTCAAAGTGAGTCGGGAGGTCAACCCAGGGGTAACACTTATGCACAACCCAGTAGCACCTCCTAGGCTTCCAATATGGATATCACCCCAAACAGAGGGGCTCCTGAGGGCTCTGGAGACATCCAGGTGCTATATCAGGGCAGATAGACCCAGAGTTTGGTGCCTTACCAGTGGGCCCATTTTGGCATACCAGCTCCTGATAGTGACAGAATCTGATTGAAATATGTCTTCACTGCACATGATCCATTTGTCTCTTCTATTCAAACTCATATGTGATGCCAGAGTTTTAGGTGTTCTTCCAGAGAGTGGAGACTACAGGCTGTCCAAGTGCCAGCTGGGTCCAGAGGCTCGGTGGAGCTGCAACTCCTACTCTACAACTCAACGGACTCACCCAGGACACCTAGTGGGGAAATGATGATGGACAATGGCTATCCCGGGGAATGCAGGGAATCTGCAAGTGCTGGCAGGATAATCTCGTCCATCTTATACACAGGATATAAGTCCCCTCTCACTTGGTGATGGAGGGGACATCACCATCCTTACTCCTTGGGATTGGGGGAAGTGCTATGGATAGAGTGGACTTGCTCATTTCCTGTTATAGACTTGTTGTGATTCATGCAATGGAAGAAATTACAAAATTATGTGGAACCAGTGGCCACAGGACAATTTGGGGGCAGGGAGAGGGAAGGGCAATTGTAATATGGGGGCTTTTTCAGGACTTGGGAATTGTCCTGGGTGATGTTGCAATGGAGGATATAGACCATTTTATATCATCATATATCATGCAGAACTGGGTGGGAAAGTGTGTGGTCTACAATGTGAACTGTGGTCCATGATTAGTGGCAAAGCCCCAAAATGTGTATATCTATTGTAGGTGATGTGTCACACTGATGAAGGATGTATATGTGGGAGGTTATGGAAGGTGTGGGAGGTGAGGCATATGGGTACCCCCAAAATTTTTGTGTAACATTTATGTAATCGATGTATCTTAAAAAAATAATTAATTTTAAAAATCATGAAGTGTGAGTCCTCCAACTTTATTCTTCTTTTTCAGGATGGTTTTGACTATTCAGGGTCCCATACCCTTCCACAAAAATTTGATTTTTTGCTTTTCCACTTCTGTAAAGGTGCTGTTGGAAGTTTGATTGGGATTGCATTAAATCTGCAAATTGTTTTTGGAAGATATGACATTTTAACAATGTAATTATCCAGTGAAAACCAATGTCCTTCTATTTATTGAGGCCTTCTTTGATTTCTTTTAGCTATGTTTTGTAGATTTCATTCTTCCACCATTAAGTACAATTTTAGCTGTGGGCTTTTCATAAACTCTTTCCTTCTATTCCTAGTTTCCTAAGTGTTTATTTATTTATTATTATTATGAAACGGTGCTGTATTTTGTCAAATGCCTTTTCTGCATTGATTGAGATGATCATGAGTTTTTTTCTTCATTCTGTTAACGTGGTATATTACATTAATTGATTTTTCTTTTCTTGAACCACCTTTGAAAACCAGGAATAAATCCCACTTGATCATAATTCGGTTTGCCAGTATTTTGCTGAGGATTTTTGCATCTATATTTATGACAGATATTTGTCTATAGTTTCCCTTTCTTGTAGTATCTTTATCCAGCTTTGTTATAAGGGTGGATGTTGGCCTCATTAAATGATTTAAGCAGTGTTCCCTCCTGATGTACTCTAAGAAAATTATTATTAAGAATTGTGAATTCATAAGCTTTCTTATCAATAGTCACTGCTGTTTCAGCCTAGAATTGTGAATAATTAATTTTTCCTTTGTCCTTTGGAATGTTATCACACTGCTGTGCAGGCAATCCCATCATCCATTACCCAAAATACAAATGTTTAAAAGGAACAAGTTACTAGATGTGGTATTTGCACATCCTGTGTGTGTAACATTAAGTTAAAGCCGATGTATATCTAAAGTCTCATGTTCCTGTTTTGTGTACCATGAACAGAATATAACAAAAGACCCCTTGAGACACCACATCTCTAGTGTGGAGGGCTGACCACCTACCACAAGATGGATTTAGTTATTTCAATGAGGTCATTCCTCATGAGTTGCAAGACTCATTGGAGTTCTGAGGTTCAGAATCCCTTACAAGAGGTAGCCCCTAAGCTGCCAGTTGAAGCCTCACACAGGAGGGGATGCTCTGCCTGGGACCGTTTTCCCAACTGGGACTCTGATTGGCTGCAAAGGGGCTCCCCAGTCACATGAAAGTTCAGATGTTGTGTTTTCCCCCAATTTGGTGAGTGGTTGTATATACTTTCAATCTTTCCTATGTCATTTAATTGGTTACTCCTCTTTTCTGTGATTATTTGTTATAATCATTTGATATAACCTGAAACTCATTTGATTGAATAAATCTGCCTTTGCATAGGATTTAGGGTTTCTGTCTCTTCCTTGCAAAACACCTCATCTTCAATTTTCAGAAGAGTTTGAACAGAACTGGAGTTAGGTTTTCTTGGAATGTTTGGTAGAGCTCTCCTGTGAAGCGATCTGGTCCTGAGGTATTCTTTGTTGGGATATTTTTGATTATTGACCCAATCCCTTTACTAGTAATTGTTGAGATCTTCTATTTCTTCTTAAGTCAATGTAAGTGTTTGTGTTTTTCTAAGAACTTGTCCATTTATTCTAGGTTATCTATTTTATTGACATACACTTGTTCATAGTATTCACTTATAGTTTTTTATATTTCAGTGGAGTCAGTAGTAATGTCTCTCATCTCTCTTATTTCCTTCCTGCTGCTTGCTTTGGGTTTAGGTGCTATTCTTTTTCTAGTTCTTCCAGTTTTGTGGTTAGGTCCCTGATTTGAAGTCAGATCTTTTTGTTTAAAGGCTTTGTTTGGTATGTTCACATTCTCACTTTCTTTGCTGGTGTTTTCTGGATTTTTATCTTCTTCCATCATTTCCTGTTTCTTGTCTTGTCTTGTACTTTTGTTGCATACTGTACCTTTTAATATTTTTAAATGTTGACTGCTATTTCTTCCTTGGGTTTTCTTTTTCCTGATTTTGTAACCAGCAGGTGGTAAGATAGATATCTTCTTGAGCTTCACCCTTCCTATCAGGGAGGTCTCTCCAAGGTGAATGCATTGTGCAGGGCTTTCCCTGTCTAACTGGGGCTCTGTTGTCCTGGGCTTTTGCTTGTTAGTTGTTTTGGAGTTCCCCTGTTTACAGGAGTTTTGTTGTCCCCTCTGTTTCCCAGGGGACAAATGTCCCTCTCCTGGGTTTCTGAAGCTGTCAGGCCTTTGTCCCAGACTGTCCCCTATAGTTTTTTACACTCCTTCTGATGTTTCACACTACTTTTGCCTGGATGGCAAATTTTGGGAGGAGAGTCACCCCAGGGTGGAGTTTCCCAATTTGTTTTTTTCCAGCCAAAGCAGGGCCAGAGACCCACAAAGGGGGCAAAGACTGGCTCCAAAGTTCCCTACAGAAGGAGTCAGGAAGGACATCAACAACTTCTCCAATGTGTTCCCAAAGCTGAGCTTTCCTGGCCTACCCCCCAAATGCAGCCCATCAGCTAACTTTCCCCCTCATACCTGAGGAAGCCCCGCATCTTTAAATCTCCACTGCCTCCTCTCTTGTCCAGGGAGGGTTGAAACAATGGCTGCTGCTACCTTTGTCCATGATGGATTAAAACAATAGCTGCCCTCAGAGCTGGGACCCAGTGATCCAAATTTGTTCATGAAAAGTCATGGTCAGTGATCAGCCATGCACAACTATGTTCTTGGAGAAGAGGATTTTTATGTTCCTTTCTCTCAATACCTGCTAACTAAGGACTGGACCCCATGGTGACCTGCAGTTAAAGTGGGGGATGGGTACTGGTGGGTGCCAATTGTGTGTGGAGAGAGCAATTTACAGTTCTTTTTATTTTTTATTTTTTAAGAAATTTATTGAAGCATTCATACATGAACATACACAAACCATAAGTGTTGAGCAAACATCATGAACCTACAAACCAAACATGCATAACATCATACAGGGCTACCACACATCAACCTCCCACACACACAAACACCCTGCATTGTTGTGAAACATTTGTTAATAAATCATGAAAGAGCATCGTCAAAGTATTACCACTGACTATAATCCATTTCTTCCTCCCCTATACATTTTTAAAGGATTTATTTATTTATTTATTTTTATCCATTTTATCCCCCCCATTTTTGCTGTTTCTTTGTCCATTCATTGGACATCTCTCTGTGTCCATCTCCTGCCCCCTCCTCTCATCCTTCTCTTCCTGACTTCACTGGGATTCAATCCTTGGAATGTCTGATGTGGGAGAGAGGTGTCCTACCACCTGTGCCACCTTAGCTCCTGTTTTTGTGGTGCAGCTCATCTTGTCTCTTCCTTGTGTTGCCCTCCTGTTATGTCATCATCTTGCTGCATGGCTCACAGGGCTTGATGGAGCAACTGCTTGCAGGGCCTTGCGGCACACCCAGCCACGAGGCCTGGCAGTACACTGTGCATGGGGCCTGAAGGCACACCCTCAGACAGGACCTGTTGCCTCACCTGCTTGCAGGGCCTGGGAGTGCACCCCCACACAGGGCCTGGCGGTTCACCTGCTCATGGGGCCTGGTGGTGTACCTGTGCACAGGGCCTGACAGCACACCCATAGATGGGTCCTGATGGCTTACCCATTCGTGGGGCTTGCCAGTGCACCCATGCATGGGGCCTAGTAGCCCATGTGCCTTCTATATTTTTCTTTTTTAAATTTTACTGGGAGATCCCAGGGATCGAACCCAGGTCCCTCCATATGGGAGATTGGCACCCAAACACCCAAGCTACATCTGTCCCCCTGCTATATCCTTTAAGTTTGATCAAAGACACCCAAAGGTACAGTCCTTTCCTGTACAGTATGGTAATACAATAAATCAGGCTTAGTTTATCAACCAACATTCTAAAAACCAGACCTAGGGAGAAAAACTAGGTCTGAGGACACATGCATGGTTTCTAATATAGCGAATGTTTAGCCTACCCTGATTATCACAAAATCAGGTCAGCAAGAATATTCACATCAATTTACAATTATTTAACATGATTTATCAGCCTCTTCCTCCCACTCTTCCATGGATGCTGTAAAGTGTTCCTCTGGCCTCTGGAGCTTCAAAATAGTTGTTTCAGACAGTTCCTACCTGTTTAATAGTTGTTTTGGTAGAAGGACTCGCCCCGTTCATGGGTGGCTCCATTCCGTTTTCATGGGCGGCTCCGCTCCATGTTTTGCAGCAGTGCTCCATGTTTTGCGGGCTGCCCGGCTTCTGCGCTTTGCAGGCAGCAGCTACCAATTAGTTTTTGACAAGCATTCTGAGTCCATCCAATAAGGAGAGAATAGACTCTTCAACAAATGGTGCTGGTAAAACTGGGTGTCTATAGGCAAAAGAATGAAGATGGACCCCTACCTCACATCATATACAGAAGTTAAACCAAAATGGATCAAAGACCTAAATATAAGAACCATCTATAAAACAGCTAGATAAAAACATTTGGAAAGCATATTCAGAACAATGTGGTAGGCAATGATTCCTTAGACTTTATGCCAAAATCATAAGCAACAAAAGAAAAAATAGATAAATGGGACTTTATTAAAATAACATTTGTACATCAGAGGACTTCATCACGGAAGGAATAAGACAGCCTACACAATGCGAGAAAATATTTGGAAACCACATATCTGATAAGGGTTTAACACCCAGAAAATAGAAAGAAATCCTATAACTTAACATGAAAAAAGACAAACAACCCACTTTAAAAATGGGCAAAAGACTTGAACAGACATTTCTCCAAAGAAGAAATACAAATGGTCAAAAAGCACATGAAAAAAAGCTCAACATCATTAGCCATCAGGGAACTGCAAATCAAAACCACAATGAAATACCATTTCACACTCACTAGAATAGCTACTATTTTAAAAAATAGAAAATAACATTAGTTGGAAAGGATGTAGAGAAATAGGAATCCTCACTCATTGTTGGTAGGAATGAAAAATGGTGCAAACACTGTCGAAAAGTGTTCCTCAGAAGGTTAAGTATAGATTACCATATGACCCAGCAAGCCAACTTCTAGTTATACAACCCTAAGAATAAAAAGCAGACACTTGAACAGATATTTGCACACTGATGCTCATAGCAGCATTATTCACAATTGCCCAAAGATGGAAGCAACCCTGGAGTCCACCAACAGCTAAATGGATAAGCAAAATATGGTATATACATGGAATAGAATGTTATTCAGCCATAGAAAGTAATGACATGTTACAGCATAAATGAATCTTGAAGACACCATGAGTAAAATAAGCCAGATACAATAGGAAAAATATTGCATTATTTCACTAATATAAAATATTAGATTAAGCAAATTCATATTCATAGAGTTAGAAAATAAAATAATGGTTTCAAGGGGCTTGGGTGGGCATAGGGAATGGGGAGTTAATATAGAATTTCTGTTTGGGGTGATGGAAAATTGAGAAAATCGAACAAATTTGGGAATGGATGGTGGTTATGGTAGCACAGCATCAAAAATGTAATTAACAGCACTGAAATATACATTTTAATGTGTTTAAAAGGTCAAATTTGATGTTGTATTTATGTTTCCTAGATAAATTTTAAAATATCATAGGACAGTACAACACAAACAATGAAACAATGTAAACCATGGACTATAGTTAACAGTACAATTATAAAAATATTCTTTCTTCAATTGTAATAAAGGTACCACACTAATGCCAACTGTTAAAAGTAGAGAAAACTATGTGTGTATGTTAAGGGGATATATGGGAACTCAGTATTTTCTGCATGATTTTTGATGTAAACCTACAACTTCTTTAATAAAAAAATATATATTAAGAATAGTTCCTGGGGCCAGCTGTAGCCCAGTTGGTAGGGTGCCGGTTTACCACATAGGAGGCCCTGGGTTCAGTTCCCAGGGCCGCCTTGAGTGGGCAGACTGCCTTGAGAAAGCACACCACCATGGGTAGGGCATACCGGCGTGGGCAGGACAAGCCCCCGCGGACAGGGCAAGCCCCCACAAGCAGGCAGGCCACCGCAAAGTGAGCTGACTCGGTGGGTCACTGCACTGGGGGGAGACAAGCAGACACAGAGGAACGCAAGAATGAACGCAGCAAGAACAAGCAGAAAGGGGGGGATATGTAATAAATAAAAAATAAATCTTTAAAAAAAAAGTTCCTGCCCCAATTTGGTTTAGATTCTAATGGAGAAGGTAAAAAAGGAAGAAGAAAATCAACAGTAATATAATTTTAAATCACAGTAAGTGCTATGAAGATGGAGGGTGTAGGAAGTGAGACTCAGGTCAGGTCTGGAAGTTTCTTGTAACCCATTATCTTGCAAGCCTATGGATCAGATCCAAATACTGGGAATGGAATGCTTAGTGTGGATGATGAAATCTGCCTTTCCCCAAAGATGTTCTTGATCTCTGCAGTCAGTGACCCCTGCCCTCCATCCAGGTGCTTCACCTCCTCTAGACTCCTATTCAAGACCCAGAGTTGGCATAAAAATGGCTTCACGTGTTCTGCACACTCAAAACTTGGACAAGAGCAGGGAAGTCTACTTGGTAATCACAGAGAGATGATAATGTGGTACATGAGGAAGTTACCACATTTCACAACCTGATTAATTTTGCACTGCTCTTTATATTACAGTGTGTTTCCTTTAGCAACTGCAGAATGTGCTCTTAGCAGTCACTTTGTAAGCCCACACAGCAGGGCAGCAGAAGGGCAGGCAAATCACAACCCCTGTAAGAGGACAGAGGAGGAATGAAGATGTGCTCCCTAAGGACCTCCGGTCCAGAGATGATGACATTCCATAGACTTTCTCCAGCTCATGGAGGTCCTTGATCAACCTAGCTGTCTGCATCACTGCCTGTCTCCCTGTCCACCCTGCCCCCACTTCCCTTTCTCCCTGTCTGTCTCTCTCTGAAGCTGCTAACTTCTTTCCATCTCAGCTGCAACACAACTCTCACCTACCCCCACATAAGTCAGGATCCTCCTTTCTTTCTTTTTTGCTTTTAGGATCCTCCTTTCTGGTGATCACTGACTCATGTCAGCTCAACTTCAGTCTTCTTAGAACAGAGACCCTGCCTCTGCTCACTGCTACCCAGCCACCAGCAGCCTCCTTCATGCACATAGTAGGCCATCAAGGTATATCTGTGAGAAGACCTGCCGCGGTCCAGCCGAGGCAGAGGGAAGCAGGGCTGAAGGTGGTCTAAGGAGTCGGTGAAGAAACACACCACACACAGGTCAGGTGAATATGTAGAGGGCCTTTTTTAAAGAGATCTGAGGGTCTTTTATATATCCTAGGTTTTGCAAGCCTTAAAGGTTTTTTTGAATTCTATGCAGACCACTTGCGTAAATAGGCAAAAGGCCAAGCACACTATGGTGAGTGGTAAGAAAGGAAACTTATCAGATTAACAAATAATTATCAAGTTCAGAACATGGTACAGAACAGTCTTTTTAAAACATAAACCTAAATTATACCTGGCTTAACTATTATACTTGGCTCAACTTAAAAGGCACTAGACATGTGGTTGCTAAGTCTTTGTAACAATTTATACTACCAGAAAATCTAGTTAAGCTTTTGCAAGTTCTTGTAAGTGAGCTATTTTTTTTTCTAATCTTATCTTTCAAATACTTATTGTAAAAATCTGA
>PVKH010025863.1:0-13339 GCA_004027955.1 Chaetophractus vellerosus | reverse complement strand
AAAATAAACCACAGGAGATGACTATCAAAATGCCAACCCCATTTCTGATGAAGCTGATTAGAGAATGTGGTCGTAGGACTGTAGCTAAATGGGTTTACAAACACATCTTTACTGAATGAAACCACTTTATTCTCCCTGACACAATGTGCAATGACTGGCGTCCCCAGAAGAGGAAAATCTAGACTTAGTAAATTTAACTCATGGTGCTAGAGTGAATCAGAAAGCCTCTTCTCTGCAACCAGGCAGATGAGAGAGCAGGAGATAGAGAGAAAAATGAGAGAGAGTTGAGAGCGAACCATTCAGACTCAATTCTTTTTTCCCAGATTCACCAACTGGATGACATTCATCTCTTAAATGGAGAAGGAAGGTGAGAAGAAGGTGATTCCTCCATGAGCAGTGTCCTCAAGTGGAAGAATAAGTCTGGGAAAATATTAGCCCTCCCCTTCTTCCAACACCTGTCATTCTTGTCCAAAGAACACTCCTGTAGTCCCACTTAAAACATTTTCCTTTGGGGCCTCTACACGAACATTCCTGAAGAACAAGGTTAATTCAGAATATAATCATTGAATGCAATGGGTTTTTTCAGGACATGCTGCTTGATATTCTAGGGCATAAATAGCTATATTAAGCAATAGTTTTGCCCTTTAAAAATGCACTAAACAAACAAAAAATTAACCATCTACTGTGGGATAAGCCAAGCACGTAAATAGCTAGAATGCATAGCAAAGAAATATGGGTGCCTTTAATATGCTAGCAAAGAACTGTAGAAGTTGAGAGGAAGGAGACTGCATATTCAACACTGGATGGGAATAAGGACGGGAATGCAAGAAAGACGGCAAGTGGGAACAGGGCGACGGGGGCATGGACGTCATGAAGAAGGCAACTAATTTATGGAGAGGGATCAGCACCCACAGAGTAAATGCTCCATCATCTAGCTCTGGTTGACTGGACGTGGGTTTAGAATTTCTCTTTCAAAATTATGTGTCTTAAAATTTGAGGAAGCTTTTCACACTGGAGAGGAAGAAATATGTTACAAGCCATTATGGTACAACCCTTATTTTGGTTTACAAAGAACCACACAGGCTTTGTAACATGGTGATCACAGCACACAGCGAATTATTCTGCAGGTGCCTCGAGTTCAGCATGTCTCAAAATGCACACATTATTCTTCCTTTTCACTCACGCCCAATCATCTCATTGTGTTCTTCTATGTCAATGGTATCAAGTGCAACTTGCCCTACAAACGATAACTCTGAGAGCCATCACTCATTCTGCATAACCAATCGAGGAAGAAATTCTTTTTTTTCAAACTTCAGAAATTCTGTGAAATCTAAGGGCACACTTTCATTTCCACAATCTTTTCATTAAGATCCTAACATCTTTAATTGAGATTACCAAAAATTATTTCCTAATTGATCTTCTTTCTTCTAATCTTGCTAACTTCCTTATCAGTCCTTCCTCCAACCTAAGGAGAGAAGAACTTTACCAAAACAGATCAAATTATATCATGTTTAATATGTTAATTAATGTATCTTACAAACATTTATTGAAGGCTTTATATGCACTAACCCTGTACTATTTGTTGGTGATATAAAAATTAGAGACCCTAGCCTTTGGTACTAGAATAAGGAAGCTGGATATGGAAAAAATACTTATAGTGTATCAAATGGTTTAATTGGCAAAATAAGCATTATGAAAATTCAGGAAATCATGACTTTATCATGCTAAGGTATTCATATTGTATTATTTAGGAAATAGTTTGTCAACAAAAGGCAATAGGCATTACAGTAAATGTAATTTAAATTCATTGCATCCTGAATTTGCATTTTTACATCTCTCTTCCCTAATTAATGCTGTTTACTTAATCATCAACTGAAAAATATTCAACCAATGACACTTGGAATATTGCTTCTCCCCATTATCTTTGTTCTCTCTGCCTTTTTCATCTTATCATGGAGAAGACTTTTCTAGGCATTATCCTAACATAAGGTGGTTAGATAATAAGACACAAAACCTCACAAAGCACTGAGGAATGATGAAGAATCTAGTAGCAGGATAAGCAACAGAGAAAAAGAGGCAATTCACTCATCAAGAAACATGTCCAAGAAAACATGATAAAAATAGTCACTCTGTCTGATCAGAATTTAAAGTTTAGGTGACAGGTCTTTTTGTCTAACCTGTTCATAAAGATACTCTTTAACTTATATATATTTCATAAGTGAAAGACTGAAGAATAAATCCAGCCAATAAATAAACAAATAAGTGCATAGCCATCTGCTGTTTTTTCCCTTTTGTCATTAGGTAAGTGTGACTAGAAGATTAATTGATTACATAATGCCAACTTAGTTAAACTCTCTGAATAAATGTTTTCAATATATATTAAAATGTAAAAGATTCATTCATTTTGACACCAAATTTCCAAAATAGGAATCAAACTAGAGAATAAATACTCAACAACATAAAAATATATATTTGTTTTACAAGGTTGAGTAAGTAGAAAAAATCATGCTTTTAATAATATCAGATGTGTGGGAGAAACAAGAATCAGATAAATAAAATTCTAGAGTACAAATAACTACCTTGAAATAAACTAATGACAATTGCCATTCATCTTATTCCCTAAGGAAAGATGCCATTTCAGGGCATAGGCTGAGGCCTGAGCCAAGGAACAGGGAGTCTCCTAGAAGAAAGAATAACTAGCAGAGCTTTTAGTGATAATGTAAGGCTAGACAACTACATTGTAAACTCAAGAGCTTTCAAAATGAATGGTTTATTTTCTTCACAAAATACTTGCTGAATTCTGAGTCTGCCTAGAGACTGGGGAGATAAGTTTGACAGTTTTACAAGACAGAACAAAATTAGTCACGTCTCATTTTACTTAAGAAAAAAAGAATACTTTTCAAAGACAGAGGTTTACTGCAAGTACTGTTATTCTGCTCCTCAACACATTCTTCAAATTTTGAAGCTGTTTTGGGGTGGGAGGCTAGAGCCGAAAGTCAATGAAGGTGAAAAATAAATCTCTGCATTTCTCAGGGCCAACTAGACAATTATTCACAAGGGTTTCAATACAAATTGTGGGAAGACAACTCTATAGCAAGAGGGGTAAACCAGAATTAGACTGAGTCTTTTTAAAACTACAGTGAAATGCAATACATCTCAAACCTTGGTTGGATTAATTAGCCCTACACTACATGTGCATACAAATAATACAACAACAATAAAAGGACAGAATTCTGATGAAACATATCATAATAGAATAGCTTTACAGTTCTCTTGAAGATAATGTTTAGCATATCACCAAAATTTACTAGACACGTAAAGAGGTAAGCCTGTATGATTGATCCAAACAAATATAAGACAATAAAAACCAATGCAAATAAGGCAATATAAGGCCTGCAGGCCAAATATGGCCTAATGCCTCTTTTGTAAGTAAAGTATTCTTGGAACACAACCACATTAATTTATTTATGGATTGTCCATGGCTGCTTTTATGCTGCAATGGCAAGTTGAATAATCATGACAGAAAACGTAAGTCTCACAAAGCCTAAAATATTTACTGATTTTTTTTCATTTCAGCTGTATATAACTCTATTCATTCAGTCATTCATTCACTCATTTAGGCAGTTGACAAAGTACTTACTGCTAACAAAATATTGCTGCTAACTATAGTCCAGAGGTTACTTTAATTGTATTTTTCCCATTCATCTCCAAAGTCTTACTACCTTGTAATAGTGATGTGCATTTGCTGTAGTTCATAGAAGAACATATTTATTTGTACTATTAACCACAATCCTCATCCAACTCTGGGTTCACTATGTTATTCAGTCCCTAGATTATTCTCTAGATTTCTTTCAATTGACCTTTACATCCCTAGACTACCCTTTTCAGCCACAATCCCATTTATAAATCAGCTGTGTTAGTTATACTTAGTATAATGTGTTACCATCAACTCTATCCATTTCCACACTTTTACAGTCAAACTAATCAAAGCTTCTACATGCATTAAGCATTAATTCCCCTTCTCAGTCTCTCATATTATTCTTCATAAAACATGTTTGCCAACCTATGAAGTAGTTAACAGATGAGAATTGTAAAATAAGTATCAATAATATTGTAAAGAAACTAGAGTAAAGGAAAGAATGGAGAATTTTACCAGACAATTAGAATTTATTTTTTAAATGAACTAAATATTTATCCTATAACATAGAAATACAATATCTAAACTTAAGGATGGATGAGTTTAACAGATGACTGGACCCAGAAAATTCAGGAGCAGTGAACTGAAAAGCAGTCCAATTTAAAAACATACAAATTGAAGCACAGAAAGAATTAAGCATGAAAATATCAGATAAAAGCATAAGAGACACATGACAAAAGATCTATTTTATGTGTAGTTGAATTCCCGTAATAGAGGAAGGATGGAACAAAATCAATATCTGAAGCCATAATGGTTGAGAATTTTCCAAATTTGCTGAAAGTCCCACAGATTCAATAAGATCACAGAACCCTAAGAAGAATAAATACAAAGAAAACCATACCTTGGCATATCATAGTAAAACTCCTGAAAACAAAAGACAACATAAAAATCTTAAAGGCTGTCAGGAATAAAACGACATTAGCTGACAAGAATACCAGGGTTTGCAACAGAAACAATGGAAGCCAGAGCACACTGGAAAAACCCTTGAAAGTGATGAAAGGAAATAATTGTCAACCCAGAATTCTTATCTAGCAAAATATAGCCTTCCAAAATGAAGTTGAAATAAACATATTTTTCAGAAAAACTAAAACTGAGGGAATTTGACATCAGTAGGGCTACACTAAAAAGAAACACTAAAGGGAAATTTTCAGGAGAAAGAAAATATTCCTAGATGAAGTCAAGGAAATGCAAGAGGGAATGAAAAACACCAGAAAAAGTAAATATGTGACTAAATATAAATGAATACTGATTGTGCCAAATAATAACTGAAATGTCTTTTGAATGGTAAAATATATTTGGAACTAATATGCATAGAAATAATGCTCAAACTGGGAATGGAAAAAATGTGACATTCTCCTAGGATTTCAGCTCTATCAGGAAATGATAAAAGCAATAATTCATATCATACTCTTACAAGACAAAGATGAATGTTGTCATCTCTAGGGTAACTAAAATAGCATTAAAATAATACAGTCTTACAAATAATAAAAGGAGAAATGGGATTAATAAAATTTTATTTTATTAACCCAAAAGAAGTAGAAGAAAAGGGGAATATGAAGCATATTAGGCAAATGAGAAATCAATAATAGGATAAAAACCCAACTAGCTCAACAATTACCATTAAATGTAAATGGTCTAATACTTCACTGAAAGATTAAAATTGTCAGGTTGGATTAAAAATGGAAACTCAATTACATGGTGCTTATAAACACACACTCTAAGTAGCAGAAAAATCATAGAAATGGAAATGTTAAGGCAAGAAACATTACTAGAAATAAAGTTGGTTATATTATCAAAATGACAATGGGGTCATGTATTTGGAACATTTATCAAAATCAATTATTGATTATATTTCAAAATATTTAAATCATTCAAAGTAGATTTTCTGACTATCATGTGATTAAGATAGATAACAGTTAAAAAGGATACCTAGAAATACAAATCAAAACCACAATGGTATACCACTTCTTATAAGGAAAAAACAAACAACAGAGAATACCAAGATGTACTGAGCAAACAGAGACTCTCATTCATAATAATTGAAATATGAATTAGTGTAGCCGCTTTGGCAATCTCACTCCTAGGCATGCAAAGCAGAACAATGTTCAACAAAAGACAAGGCCGTAGGATGTTCATAGCAACACGATTTAAAATAGACAGCCAGTGAAAACCATCTAAGTGCCCTTCTTCAGTATAAATTGATTTGGGTGTACTCACATAATGGAGCATTCCAAAGCAATGAGAGTGAGCCTTATGCAAAAATATTGAGAAATCCACAAACATAATGTTCAATAATAAGAATTAGTCACAAAAGAGTATATACTGTATGATTTCATTGATAAAATATGTAAAACTAGGCAAAACTACTTATGCAGTTGGAGGTCAGGATTTTGATTAATCCTGAGCACCTAGTGACTGGAATTGTATCAAAGGTGCTGGCCATTTTCTCGTTTTTTACTGGTTACACAGCTGTGTTAAGTTTGAGACAATTGATCAAATTATACATTTATGATATGTATATATTTCTTTATGCATATTATACTACCACAATATGGAAAAAGTTACAAACTCCAGGAATTGACAAAATGCGATTTTTTGACTGTAGGAGCAAATAGCTGAATTGAGAAGGAAGGTGAAGGTCATTGGAGTTGAGAATTCCAAGACTACCCGAAGCCAGATTGTTTAATACATTGTTCAATGGACATTGAATGTAATCCACATAAAGGCAGACCTTGAGATACACTGTGAGCCAAGTGCTAAAGTGAACAAGAGAATGAAATGGAGCAGTTGCTAGATAACATTCCTGAGAAACTTCACAGGGCCACATAAGGCAAGGAGCAAGCTTTTACAGGACAGTGAAAAAGTCATGACTTGAAAGTAGAGTTGTGGGAAAAGAAGAGAGAAAGCTCATCTGAAAATATGGCAAACGGTTTGTGAGAATAAGGGTATTCTACTTTGGTAGAACGCAAGACACAAAAAAAGACTCACGACAGAGCAGAAGAAGACATTTAGTAACATAGGAAATGTAGGAAATGATTTTTACTGTGATAAGTGGGCACCAGAGAGCAGGTTAGAAAGAGTTGGGAGATAGCAGAGTAAAAGAAAGGACAGTTAGTGGAGAAGAAATGAGGGCACAGAAGGAGTGACAAACCAGAGGAACTAAATATTAGGTGTAACCAAGGATAACTGGGCCTTGGCAGGCATCCCAGTCCATGGGAGTGGGACTCTGAGCTTCATTATTCACTTCATTGACCAAACTTTTCAAAGCATGGAAAGGAGTGGCACATGCTAACTATGGTGTGCTTGGGAAATGGGAGAGAAATGGGCAGAAGTGCTGGCCTCCTTTCATATTTTACCTCCAACCTTTCAGAGATGTTAGAAGACCACAGTTAGTTGATTAGGAAGGTGCCTTAGAAATCACCTACTCCAAGAACATGTACAATATAAGAACTGTTCCAAAGCATCCTTGAAGATAAATCTTGGTCTTTTCTTTAATAACACCAAGCAATGGAGAACTGGCTATAGCATGCAATTGACCTCTTCAAATTTGAACAATTCAAATTGTTAGAAAGTTCTTCCTAGTCTTCAGTACACATCTGCCTCCTTATAATTCCTATACATTAGTCCCAGTTCTGCCTTCTGTACCCAAACAGAGTAAACCTGCTTCTTGTTACACATGACAGCATATCAAATATTTATTGACATTCGCATGTCACCAGGGTTTTCTCCAGACCAAACTCCCTTAGGTCCTAGCTGTCTCAGAATCAATGGAGTATGCAACACAAATGATGAATCCTTCATTTCCAAAGCCACTAACACCTGTTTCAGACACTAAGATGGTAACAAAATAAATAAAAGTCTGGTCAGCGTTTGCCCCTGGGATTTCCCTGGCATATAATAAGACAGGTCTACTTATGCAGGAGCAAATGATTCACCTTCAAAGTGGTATCATAGTACTTACAGATGCCTTCCCTGTCTCTACTATTCAAACAGTAAATATACTTTGCACTCCACGTGAATATTGGTTTTAAAGACTCACAATTGCAGTTTCATGGTTGATAACTACCAGTTATAAAGCACTGAGTTTATGAGAATTGTAGGTCAAGCGAACTGACCCATGAAATAGCCAATGTGTCTAAATATCACATTCTGTCACAAAGTTAAGTTACACTTATACTAAAAAATTCTACCTTAGAAAGCTGGGGAATAAATAATTGCTTTAGGAGACCCATAGAATACCAAATTTCCCCAATTAATTTCTGCTTGTTTCTGAGGTGGTCTCTAGCTCGCTTGGAGCAGGAAAGGGCGAGGGAAACAAACTCCTCCTCTCTAGAGAGATGAAATAACCAAACGGTTGAATGCTGTGGCAAATTATTGGCTGTTGCTCTGTCTGCTTGCCTTGCCAGTTTATCACCGCATAACGCACCTCTTGCCCAACCAGCTAGCTGACTCTAAGCAACCTTTCTGTGTTGGATGCTAAAGTAAATTCAGCAGGTGTGCAGGACATTGCCCTTTCTTTAAGAAGCTACCAACATGGTGAGGAGATAAGACTAGAACTTCAGTGTGATTGGCACACAGTGATCAACCATAATGTGTAAAGGGATGCATACAGCTATATGCATACATATACATATAGACACACATGTACACATACATGTAAACAGAGCTGCCTTGAGTCCTCACTTTGGCTTTGCCAAACCTTGGACTGCAGGATGCATTCACCCAACTTTCTCTGCCTTTGTCCTTCATTCACCCTCACACTGGATTCATGGTCAATCAGCCTTCCCGGCCTCCCCACTCCCTCCCTACTTTCCCTCACGCTGGTACTTCCCCTAACACAATCCTTGCACATTTAAAACTTTCTTGTGTCTGCTCCTCAGAGGACTCAGATGAACTTGGAATGGATATTTGATCCTGTGACATTAAGGATTTTTAAAATGTGCATAATTTAAGAATGTTTTTTATTCTTACATCATTCAGTCTCCATAGCAACATTGTTCCCATTTTACTTATCAGGAGCTGAGGTTCGGAAAGAACAAATGGCTTATTCTAAGGCTCACAATAACCAAGCGAGAAACTTGTATTTGCCTTCTAACTCCAAACTCTTTCCATCATATCGTATTCCCTCCTCTATACCAAAGAGGTATACCAAAGAGGAAAACTCCACCCTGTGTCCAAATTATGCTCTGAGGGTTTGTACCTTGGCTGAGACTGGCCCTAGGGCTATGGATTTAGTTAGGTAGAACAGAATGCTTAGCCATTTTATCATACATGTCCTTCCTCCCCAGCAGTTAGGCATACACCCTTTACGATACACAAATGTATTTCTTTCTGGCCTCTCATAATCTTAGTTAATCCAGTCTAGCAAAGGTCAATGTCTTGGTCAGCAATCGGGTGGGTGATGGTAGTGTGACATGTCAAAAGCTATGCCCTGTTAGAAGCCATTGCCAGCAGTGACCTGTGAGTCCACCCCTCCAGCCCTGGCAGTGCAATTTCTTTCTTCCTTTAGACCATTCTAGAAGAAAGAATTCACTCTTCCTTTAATGTGTGAGAACTGCACCCTCTTGCTTCTCCAAATGCCCAGCAGAATTGCTGCTGGCTATTTTGGGAAGGTTACTTTATGTAAACTTTATTGTAAAGATAGTCTGCTTCTCTCAGCTATCATTTTTATACCAGCAAGTCCTGCTTCCCAAAGAAGGTCAACAGACCCCGGAAAGGTCAGAGGGTGAAAGCAGAGTAACAGAAGTTCTCAACAGTACCCTGAGCCATGTATCAGTCCTCCATGTGATTTCGAAGCCACGGACATCATTTCCTTCGGAAAAACCCAGATCTGCCGATGTAATACCCACACAAACTTTGCACCATTTTCACCAACTAAAGTTTCCTTTCACATTTTTATATTTAGGTGTGTTTTTATTTGATATGAAGGCAAAGAAGGAAACCATTTGTTGAAAATTAGTTTTTAAGGAGAAAAAATGTTTGCTATCAAGATAATAGAAGTGCCATATTTTAAAAGATGAATACATGGTATGATTCTAAAATAATGAACTGATTTTCTTTTTTTATTTTAATATATATTTTATTAAAGAAGTTGTGAGCTTACAAGACTCTGCATAATGTGCAGAGTTCCCATACATCCACCAACACTTTGCATTGTTGTGGACCATTTGTTACAGCTTATGAAAAACATGTCAGACTATTACCTTCTGCTGTGGTCCACAGCTTACATTTGGTACATTTTTCATACACCCCCTATTACTAATACCATGTCTTAGTGTTGTACATTTGTCAGAGTTCATGAGAGAACCCTCTCGTATTTGTACTGTTCACCACAGGTCATCTTCCCCCACTTTCTTTTCTTCTACTGTGCTAGCAGTTCCATGCCTTGAGACTGATTTTCAAGTGTAGTTTACACTTACCTCCTTATAAAACTCATGCATTTTAAATGTGCATTAACTAATTATTTTACTTAAAAAGTCATAGAGCATACTGTGATTATTTTATACAAATTTGGTTAATAATATGAAATGGCACTATTCTAAATTTATTAAAAATGCTGTTTTCTGATACCAAGTTTATATGGGAATGAGTTCACTCATGTAGCATTCTCTTTTTGCAGGAAAAAAAACTGAAATGCAAAGATAACAATTAAGTTTCCCGAGATCATACATTTGGTTGCTGTCTGAGGAGGGATTAGAACCCAGGTTTGCTGGTACCTGATTAATTCCCTTGTCTGAACTCTTGTACAAATCTGAACACCATATAGGTTCTTAAAGATCCCACTCTGTAGCACAGACACCAATGGAGAATGGCTGTACACTGAAAGTGCCATGTTTTATGTAACTAGAAGTGTCCACACAGTAGCTGGGTACCCTTGTCAGGCGGTTTTAGAGATCCTACCATGGATTGAGTTGTGCTTTGAAAAAATGTGTTCAAGAGAAGAAAGGGGGTTTAAGTAATGGGCCCAGAGGAACAAGAAATGGGAGCCCTTTGGGGCAGTAATCCTATCACAATATAGAGAAGGGAGGTTGGCCACAAAGGCTGTAGAAGTCAGGTGGACAAAATGTATGGCCTGAAAGCTTACTACGGAGGGCATACCGGTTAAAGGAAATGCACTCAGGTGATCTATTTCTTGATCTGGAGGCATGGCCAAGGCACAGACATGGCTGACAATGAGAGAGGCCTTGGCACTTTTCAGGAATCTGAATTTCTGCCCAAGCTCTATCTGACAGGTACTAGCAGTCAAGCTGTATACAGCCTTGCTGTACTCACAGGTGGGTGCCTCTAAACAAAGCTGCAGTCACACATGGGAAGGTGGTTTTCTGAGAGTCAAGTGCACTACTGAGCAGTACCATGCAGGGCAGACCCAGGAGGCCTGGGCAGGGTGTAGCAGAGTGCTTCTGGAATGTGGCCACGAGTCAGAGTCATAGCTTGGGTCAGCACAAAAAGGAAACTGAGGACCCTGACAGGGTGATTGTGGAAGGGAAAGAAATGTTCAGAGGATGGAAACCTGTGGGCTCCAACACCAGAGTTGAGGACAAAAGCTCACTTCAACTTTGTTCTCTCGTTGGCTTGAATTCCCACTTCTGCATGAGAGGCACCAGTAAGTGCTCAGGTACCACGATGAATTACAAATGATTGAAAGCAGATGTGGCTCAGAGGACGATGCAGCTCCCCAGAGGATGACGAGCCTACCAGTGACACTATAGACTGTCCTGTCGGTGGACAGCACGCAGCCTCCAATCTCAGGGAAGCCACCTCAGTCCCATATCCAATAGAAAGTAGGCCATTAACTTAGGGATATAAACGTGTATGTGAGCCCCACAGGGCAAGAGGAAATCCAATGTACTCCAGAACCAAATGACAAGATAGAAAAGTTCAACTCACATTAACATTTAGATTAGCAGATCAGAGAGTTGGGTTCAATTGTTACCTTTTGGAGAATCAAATCTGCTATAGGAGTGACAAAAGTATTAAGATGATCCTGCTATTCAAATGCTAATCACAGTAAGGGCTTTTTAAGTGATATCAAATAAAAGAAAATATTTCTCAAATATAAAGATTCTACAAACTTCATAATACCTCCAGATCCTTATTAAAAGTGTTCACACATTTAAATAAAATTAAACTCTTTCCTAATCACCTCCGGCATGTATCTCTCTCTCTGTGTGTGAGGTGAGTTTTCCCCAGAGTTGCAGGTAAGCAACCATACATGAGGGATTTCACAGCCATTCATTGTGTGTGTCGTTAAGGATACCGAATTTAGATTGTCCATGTTGCAAAACCAATGGTTTACTGACCTAGAGACCATATGTTTCAATTTGGTTGTGAAACTGTGACAAATAGTACTAGTATTACAAACAAACAAGCAAAAGACTCAATTCTCAAGGCTTCTAGACATTTTACCTTAGCGGAATCATAAATTCTGCATTATAATTTCAAAATGATACAGCCCAGTTCTTCGGGAAGTTTGGAAATAGGTGACAGCCTCATTTGGTGGAGAGGGTTAGAACCTTGTGCTCTCAGTACTCACGGCAACAAAGCCAGAGACTCAGGCCAAGTCTAAGCTCCTCAAAGATTTGGTTCAACAATCTAGCCTTGTGATGAGCATCTTGAGGTGGTCAGCAAAGTCCTGTGGATTTATCCTCACCACTGTATAAAGTCCATTAGATGGGATAGTTAACATCAGCTGCTGAAATAACCAAACCACAAATATCTGTGGCTTAGCATCATAGAGGCTTAATCCCACTCACATCACAATCCATTAGGCTTTTAAGCATGTAGAATCCTGGTTCTTTCCATCTTATGTGACCATGATATAGAGGATCTGCACTGGGTTGTCTACATTCACTCAGCTCACCAGGGAAGAGAAGAAGTGTAGAGGACATCATGGGGTAAAAAGAAATGGCACTGGTGAGTCAGTCTCTGCCACATAAAGTGAGTGATTTTTTAAAAAGGGAGGGGTAGTGTTTTAGTTTCTCTTTGCTAAAATGCCATATAATGGGTTGGCTTAAACAATGAGGATTTATTGATTCAAAGATTTGAGAAGGAATCAAAATCAAGGTGCCATCAAGGCAGTGCTTACTTCCCAAAGACTGGCTTTCTGGAGCTGGCTGCTGGTGATCCTTGGTCCTTGGCTCCTCTCCCGTATGGCAGTAAAAAAGGCAGCTTCTGCTAGCTTCCCTTGAACTCGTCCTTCTCTTCTGGGTTCCACTGACGTTCAGCTTCTGAGTTTTCTTTTTCCTCTGTGATCTTCCCTATGTGGCCTTCAGTAATAGGACTAAGACCCATCCTGATTCACCTGGCCACACCTTAACCAAAATAAGCTCATCAAAAGGTCCTATTTAAAAGAGTTCACACTCATAGGAATTGACTAAGTTTAAGAACAAGTTTTTTTTTGGGCGGGGGGGTGCGGGGAATAAATAAATCTTTAAAAAAAGAAAAGAACATGTTTTTGGGGGGATTTCACAGCTCCAAATCACCACAGAGATTTCATAGGGGACCATGAGAACCACGGTCAATTGTCTGATAAGAGCTTAAAGGAAAACTATTGTTTCAATGAGGAAAATCCTATACAACAATATTGTGGCCCAACCAACCATTCCTCTAGTCATTTACTCATTTATACTTTGAGCCTCTGCT
>PVKH010025862.1:0-13334 GCA_004027955.1 Chaetophractus vellerosus | reverse complement strand
TCAAAGCCTAACCCTTTCATCTTCTTTTTTTTTAAATTATTTATTTATTTTATATATATATCTCTATATAATTTTAGGATACATTGATTACATAAATGTTACACAGAGAATCCAGGAGTACCCATATGCCACCCCCCACCCCTCCCACAACCCCCCACATACACATCCCTCAGTGTGGCATAATGCCTCTGATAGGTATACACATTTTGGGGCTTTGCCATCAGGCATAGATCACAGTTCAGGCTGTAGACAGCCCTCTCTCCCATACAGTTCTGAATGATACATGATCATACAAAATGGCCTTCATCCTCCATTGCAGCAGCATCCATGACAATTCCCAGGTCCCCAAAAAATCAGCATGACAAGGCATGAAAAGAGAAAGGACAAATGTGTTGTATGTAGCTAAAGATATGGACTTTGACATCACATAAAACTGACTTTGTTATGAACCTTCGAGGGATAGAATTGACTAGAGGTTATACATTTATTCTAATTTTCAGTGGTGGTTTTGTTTTCAGTATTATTATATTACACATATAAAGTGTCTGGAATTATGGTTTAAAATTTAATATTTTAACTTGAGTAGATGTGCTTAGCTAGATGACAGATCATTTTGGGAAAATGTGGTGATATTTAGTCTTAACTAAATCTCTGTAAAATTCTTGATACTTCCTCCTAAGTATCTACTATTTGCCTGACAACCTCTCTGTGACCCAGCACCTCTGGGAAATAAACATTCTCTATCTGAAAAAAAAAAACCTTTAAGGGGCTTTTCAAACCTCTGAAGTAACTTTAGTGTCCAAACTCTAACAGACAAACCCTAAGATTTGCAAAATTAAATAACTATCAAGCAAAAATTACATAATAATACCAACAACCAGGAAAAGAGAAAATAAAAATGTGGCCTTAAAAATAATGATTACATATTTTAAAAACATTTTGAAATGTTCTAAAATAATATTTAAAATACCATATTTCTTCAATTCTAACAGCAAAAATCAAGAAAACTTTGATTATTAGCTAAATGGTGTTAAAACAAAGTACACAATATTTTGTATTTAGGAAGTGACTATCTGCTAAAATATCAATAATATGGAACACAATATCTAGCCAATAAATTAAAAAATGAAATTTTAAAAGCTCTAAAGAAATTTTATTTCATTATGATCATAGTAAGGCAAATACATTCAATTTTTTTGTGCTTAAATGAATCTTTCTCTGCTCGCTCAAGTCTTCATCATCTTTCAATTTAGAACTAATACATCAGTAATTTTTCTCTAATATTGTATTTTAGCAAACATCAGTGTGCTTACTGCCATCATACTATAATTTCTATCAGGAAAAGGTATAGCAGTTTTAAAAGAAAACTGGCATAGGTGGATTATTTGGAATATCCTCTTAACATTGTAGTAGGAAAACATGTTTTGAACATTTGAACATCAGTTCAAAAGTCACAACTGCACACCATCATTTATTTCTATTCTAGTATGTGTCTCCTTGAAAGTCTGAATAAAAACGTTAATGTGTTTTTAAAGGTTAATAGTTGCCTAAGTGGTTCATTAAATAGAAACTTAAACATAGCAGCTTGAAAAATTTAATGAAAGGGCAAACACAAGTTCACCTTATCTTTTTATCTTCCTTAACCCTGTCGTCTAGAGACTTGTAAGTGTCTGAAGATGATTATATCAACTGCAGGATTAGGTGAAGTATGCCCAGAGCAGATTAAGTGGTTCAAAGTCTATGCACTTGGGGTTTCCCATGGCAGAGTAAATAGGCTTTATTCAGAGGGCAAACACATATTTCTGATGTCTGTAGTTTCATGAGACTAATTTCAGGTTCTGAATTCTGTCCATCATTTTTCTATCTGAAGAAAGACTGACTCCAGCCTAAATGAATGTTGCAGAAAACTGAAGTCAATGGAGCCACTTGTCTTCACAGTTATCAGTCAATGTGCTAAATTACTCAAGAACTGAGACCACATAAAAAAACTGAGGGCACAATACCTATAAAATTGTGCAGTGCAAATTGTAAGCTATAATGTACACTATAGTCCATGGTTAGTAGCAGTGCTTCAATATGTGTTCATCAACTGTAGAATATGTACCACACTAATGAAAGATGTTGTTAATGGGGAAAACTTTGGGATAGGGAGGGGTGTGGGTTATATGGGAATCCCCTGCATTTTTGATATAACATTTATGTAACCTAAAGCTTCTTTAAAAATAAAAAAATAATTAAAAACAAAACAAAACAAAAAAAAATGAAGTTGGAAGACTCACACTTCCTAAACTTAAAATTATGTAGCCACAACAATCAAAACAGCCTGATACTAGCATAAGGACTAACAATGGAATCAAATTGAGGGCCAGAAGTCAAACTTATATTTATGGTCAATTGAATTTGACATGGGGGCAATGACCATTCAATTGTGAAAGAATAGTCTCTTCAACAAATGGTACTGAGAAAAGTGGATCACTATTGGAAAAAAAATTAAAATAAAAGATGTACCCTACCTCACACTTTATATCCAAATCCACTCAAAATAGATGAAAGACATATATATATATATGAGCAAGAACTATCAAATTCCTAGGAGAAAAGTCAGAATCATCTTGAGGACCTTGTGTTAAGCTTCTTAGACCTTGCAGCCAAGCACAAGTTATGAAAGAAAAAGTAGGTAATTAGGGCCCCATCAAAATTAAAAACTTTTGGGACATGTAGGACTTTATCATGAAAGTAAATTGACAACTTTCATAGTGTGAGACTATATTTGAAAGCTACTATATTAGTCAGGGTTCTCTAGGGAAACAGAACCAGGAGATATCTGTGAATAGTAAGAGATTTTTATAAAATTCTCTCATGTGACTCTGGGGATGCTCAAGTCCAGATTCCACAGGCAGGTTGCAAACCAGGGACTCTGGTGAAGGTCCTTGATATTTTGGGAGACATTGGCTGCTGAAAGATGACATGGGAAATTCTCTCAGAATGCTGAAATCACTTCCCTTTTTAAGGCATTCAGCTGATTGGATAAAACATCACTCATTGCTGATGGCAAACTCCCTGGATGATTATAGATATAATCAACCATCTATGCATTAAATTCGATGCTGACTAAAGTCCATAAATATCCTTGTATTACAATGATCCCAGGGCTTGCTTGACCAAACAACTGAGCACAATTGTCTGGCTGAGTTGATACATTAGCCTAATCTTCACATTCACATATGTTATAAATTTTCATATCCAGAATATATAAAGAAATCTTTCAACTTAACAACCTGGCACCAGCCTTGCCTAGCCTTTTACCTCCTTGCCAACATCTCAAACATTTCTTCCTACCTCTTGATTGTCATTGTCTCCATGTGAGCCACTGGATGGTCACTACCTTGGTGTATTTTCCTGAGGCTCTGCAGCAATAATCAACACAGGACAGCAAAGCCAAGGGGAGGAAGGAGCTCTTAAAGAGGACAGACTCCATTGCCAGATAGCCAGTCTCCTGCCCTTCTGCCCACCTGGCTTTAGCTGGACAGAACATCTCTGGGCAGTGGTTCTACTACCTTGTATGTTTGCATGATGCTTTTCACCCAAGGGTAGACTCACTCACAGACATCTTGGGGTTAGGTTTCTCACTCCTCTTTTTGAAGAAAAGGAACAGTGCAGTGGACTTATTTTTTTTAAGGAACAAGAAAATGAAACTGCCTTTGCACTCAATTAGTAACAAAGACTGTTGTACAGTGAAGACAGGCCATGACACTGGATATCTTGGTGTTAGTGAGCACCCGCCACTTGCTGAAACCTTGGGGTCAGGGAATGCTTCATTGTTTTTTGTCCCCATCAATTTCCTTTCCCTTGCTCATTTGGATGTGTCAGTTTTCTGAATTCTCCCATGGCCACCATCTCTGATTCACTGGCGTGTACACTACAAAATAAAAATAAAAAGAGAGAACTGAAGATGGTTAACTTTCTTTCTTGGTGGAATATGTAAAACTTGGGATGTGTGTATTCATAACTATATAATATATTAAAATAGGCATAATACTGACTTAAAAATGGAATTTCCCCAACATACACTTTTAAAATCTGTGCCAAAAATGTTTTCAGAGAAAATTATATTTTCATACTCAGGCTTTGTCTCATCACTCATTTGTATAAGCGTGCTTCATTTCAACATGGGCCCTGCCCTTGTGATGTGGGGGTGTTACACAGCACCTGTACAGAAAGGCTGTCTAAGCTCCTCATCCCATTACCTGCACCACCCAGCAATTTCCTAATACTTAGTATTCAATGAAACTCTTTCTCAGAGCAGTTTTGTTTTGTGTATCCATTGGTAAACAAACTTGGTTAAAAATACTAAAATACACATGCAAAAAATGTACAGGGTTCCTATTTGAAATGTTGGAAATGTTTTGGTAGTTTGTGGTGGTGATGGTAGCACAGCATTATGAATATGATTAACAGCACTGAAATATATATCTGAATGTGTTTAAAAGGAAAAATATTAGTTTCCATATATGGTAAAAAAAATAAAAATGTTTAAAAAGTCTATGAAACTGCCCTATGCACATAGTGAATCTGTAGTTAAATCATGGAATATATATGAGTGCAATTACAAAATGTGCCTTCATCAATTGTAACAAGTGTTCCAACAAATGTAAGGTGTTAATATTAGGGTGGTATATGAATTCCTGTATTTTATCTATGATTGTTCTGTAAACTCCCAACTTCATTAACAAAGAAAGTTATAAAAACTAATTCTTAAAATTAAATTACATAACTAAATAAATACAATATCCTCAACCTGATAAAAGACATATGAAAAACTGACAACTCCCATCACACATAAAGGCAAAAGACTCATATCCCCCAAGACTAAGAAAAAGACCATGTTCACTCTCACCACATCTTTTAACACTCTACCAGAGATTTTAGCCAGTACAATAAGACAAGAAGATATAAAGGACTTCGAGATTGGAAAGGAAGAAGTACAACGGCCCTTAGATGCATATTCTATGATCATTCATATTGAACGGCTTATGGACACATCGACAAACACTAAAATAAACAAGTTTAACAAAATTTCAGGATACCAGGTCAACTTATATAAATCTATTGTGTTTCTATATGATGGAAACAAATGAGGGGAAATTGATATTAAAAAAAACAATAACATCCATTTTATATCATCATATATCATGCAGAACTGTGTGGGAGGGAGTTTGGTCTACAGTCTGAAATGTGGTCCATGCTTAGTGGCAAAGCCCCAAAATGTGTATATCTATTGCAAGTGATGTGACACACTTATGAGGGATGTATATGTGGGAGGTTGTGGGAGGGGTGGGAGGTGGGGCATATAGGTACTACTAAAATTTTTGTGTAACATTTATGTAATTGATGTATCACAAAAACATTTAATTAAAAATTAAAAATTAAAAATAATAAAATAATAAAAAAGAAAGAAACAAAAAACAATGTGTGGTATCATAAAAAATAGTAAATAATTAAGGATATATTTGCCAAAAGATGCAAAGTACCTCTAAACTGAAGTCTACAAAATACTGCTGAAACTAATTTTTGAAACCCTCCATAAATAGAAGTACATACAGTATTCATGCTCAGGAAACTCACTATTGATAAAATGTCATTCCTTCCTTGGCTGACTTATTGTTTCAAAGCAATTCCAAACAAAATCTAAGCAAGATTGTTTGGATTGGAATTGACAAACTAGTTCTGAAATATATGTGAAAATGCAAAGGAATTGAATAGGTAAAAAAAGATTTATTTAAAAAAAAACACATGAAAGTAGTAGAAAATCCTTATGACTTTGCACTAGATAAAGATTTCTTATAAAGGAGTTCAGTAAAGTCACAGGCTATAAGATCAATGCTCAAATATCAGTAGCATTTCTGTACAACAATAACAAGCAATCTGAAGTGGAAGTCAAGAAAAAATACCATTTAAAATAGTAATTAAAGGTATGAAATACCTAGGATAAAATTTAATGAAAGATGTCAAGGACTTATATACAGAAAACTACACAACACTGTTAAAGGAAATCAAAGAAGACTTAAATAAATGGGAGAATATTCCTTGGTCATGGACAGGAAGACTAAACATCATCAAGATGCCTATCCTACCCAATATAATCTACAGATTTAATGCAATCCCAATAAAAATCAACACTGTATCTTTAATGAATTGGAAAAACTAACTACAAAATTTATTTGGAAGCGTAAGAGGCACTGAATCACCTAAGACATATTGAAAAAGAAAAATAAGGTTGGAGGTATCACAATACCTGATTTTAAAACATACTACAATGCTACAGTGGTCAAAACTGCATGGCATTAGCACAAGGATAGACATACTGACCAATGGAACCAAATTGAGAGTTCTGATATAGAACCTAGCATATACAGTCATGTGACATTTGACAAGGTCACCAAGCCCACTCAGTTGGGAGAGAATGGCCTCTTCAACAAATGGTGCTTGGAGAACTGGATATCCATATCCAAAGAATGAGAGAGGAACACCATCTCACCCCTTACACAAAAACCAACACAAATGGAACACAAACCTAAATGTAAGAGCCAAGACCATAAAGACTTTTGAAGATAATATAAGGAAGTATCTACAGGAACTTGTAATAGGAAATGGTTACATGAACTTCACATCCAAAGCACGAGCAGTGAAAGAAAAAAATAGGTAACTGGTACTCCTCAAAATTGAAAACTTCTTTACCTCAAAGGACATTATCAAGAAAGTAAAAAGGCGGCCTACCCAAAGGGAGAAAATATTTGGCAACCATATATCTGATAGGAGCCTAATATCCTGCATATATAAAGAAATCCTACACCTCAAAAATAAAAAGACAAACAACAATTTAAAAAATGGGCAAGTGACATGAAACAACACTTCTCCAAGGAAGACTTACCAATGGCTAAAAAGTAAATGAAAAGATTCTTAACATCACTAGCTATTAGGGAAACGCAAATCAAAACTACAATGAGATAACACCTTACACCCATTAGAATGGCAGTTATTAAGAAAACCAGCAGAATATGTGTTTCCCACATCACAGGGCCCAACCATCCATTCATTCTTTTGAAGTTGGTAGTTCATTGAGCTACATAAGACCCTGACCCCCTCCTGGACATGGGAGTGATGGAGATTTTGCATTCCTGACCAACTCTCAGGGCACACAGTACAGCAGGCACAATTATCAATGTTCACAGCTCTGCATGTGGCAGGGGCTCAGCACATCTCTCCATGTCCCCAGCAAATGCCTGCATCCCACAGACAGTTCTCACCTGCACCTGTGTCAGAATGTGGCAATTCCTCTGGACTCCACATCACTGGGTGCAAGGAGAACAGGAGTGCTGCACATCCATGTTCCCAGCAGGGGAGAAGGAGTGTCTGCTTGGTTTGGGATATTGTAATCCCAGCTCCCTCTCTTCAAGGTGAACAAACTATAGCAACTTTACACTCCGGAGCTCCCTGAGGCATCAGGCTGAAGCCAAGACCCCAGCAAGAATCATACTCTTTCTGGGTTCCTTCCCCTTCCCTCCTTGGCTTACCTCAACCATCTCAAAAATTAGTCACCATTACAAAGTTGAGATCTCAGTGTCTGTATCTAGGAAAATCAACCTAGTTGAGTCTGCCATCAGCCGTGTTGTCTGAATAAGTGTTTGTGTTCAGAAACATCTTATGATTCAGGTGAACATGAATGCCAAAGGGGATCACAATATTACAAGAATGATGTAGTTTTGGAGGAGTCTTCCTGGGTACCTTTCCCCACTTCAAGAGGTGCTGCATTAGGTCAAGTTTCCAAGGTACTTGAATATAGGTTCTAGTTTATCCTCAGAATTCTACTGTTTCCTGAAAATTCCCTTTAAAGTGATGCATGTGCCTTTTCATCCTTCTTTCAGAGAAAGACCGCTTACTATCTCCACCCTTCCCACACCATCATCTCTCCACTCCATTCCTCTGAAGCCTCTTGGGGACAGACTTCTTTATGGAGAGCTGAGTGGGGCAACACCTGGTAACACAATTCAGATTTTGTTCATCCTTGGTACTTTGTTTCTATGATGTCCTAGCCATCAGCAAGAGTTGCCTACTGTGGACATAAAACATCATGTATATGTGTGGCCCAATCCTAAGACACTTGAAACAAACACATTTAGAATCTGTAGCCCAACATCAAAAACTCCTGGGCATAGCATTCATTCAAATAATGTTTATTAAGTACCTACTATATGTCAGGCACTCTGCTTAGTGCTCAGATTGAATTAGGCACTCAAAGTCATTACACTGTTAATATTTACAGTCTACTGTGGGTAAACACTCATTCACTTAATTCATATTAGATACCTTCCATATGCCAATTACTATCCTATATGCTAGGAAATCAACATTGGAATAAACAAAGTACTACTCCCTCAAGGAGCTTATGTGCCAGGAAAATATAAATGAATAATTAGCAATCAAGATACTTTCACCTAGTGTTTAACATTTTAAAGGAAATAAAGAGAATAAAATAGCATGGCAATTTTGAGGACATATTTAGGTAAATTGATAAAAAGGATTTTCTGAAGTGGAATATCAATTGAGACCTGCATAAAGTAAAGGCTCAACACAGGTGAAGTAGAGAGGGCAAGGTAGGGACACCAGCAGACATTTTGACAGAGAGCCCAGGGTTGTGACTGTATCAGGGGTGAGGGAAGTGGGAGGAGACAAGGTTAGAGGGGAAGGAGTAAGAACCAAAAGGACCTACTAGACCTTGTGAGGAGTATTTGGAGAAAGACTTGCACAGTCTATACTTTGGAGAAAGATCTTGGGATAGAGAGACACATGTTGGCAAAAATTTAGATATCACACTTTTTCTAAACCCAGGAGTTAATGACTTCCACTTCCCTAATTATCAATATTTACCAGGAAATACCATGAAAAACACAATGAAATATTTCCTACAAACTTAAATGTCCAAGTTATACAAAGTATGATATATGACAATAAAGAAATTAAATTAGAAATCAGCAACATAGAGATATAAGGAAAAGACCCCAAATTTTGGAAACTCAGTTAGGCATTTCTAAATAGAGCATGTTTTAAATAATGAATCAAAAGAGCATAGGGAAACTTAGGAAAATGAAAATACTACATATCAGGTTGTATTAAGAAGCTAAACATTCGCTATATTACCAACCATGCATGTGTCCCCAAACCTAGTTTTTCTCCATAGTTTTTCCAGTTTTTTCCTAGTTTTTCTCCTAGTTTTTCTCCAGTTTTTAGAATGCTGGTGATAATCCAAGCCTGATTTATTATATGACCATCCTGTATGGAAAATTACTGTAATTCTAGGTATCTTTGGTCAACCTTATGAGAGATAGCAGGGAGAAGATGTGCCTCAAATGGTTGGGTGTCCACTTCCCATGTGGAGGAATCTGGGTTAGTTACCCAGGACCTCCTGGTAAAATAAGGAAAAATATATAAGGTGTGTGGACACACTGTCTGGCCCCACAAGCAGGTGAGCTGTCAGGCCTCACAAGTGGGTGAGCTGTAGGGTCCTGCTGAAGCAAGCAGTATGATGATGACATAACAGGTGAGAGACACAGGGGAGACCCAAGAAGAGATGCACCAAAAAAACAGGGAACTGAGGTGGTTCAGGTGGCAGAATGCCTCTCTCCCACATAGGAGGTTTCCAGGATCAAATCCAGGTGAACACAGGAGAAGGATGAGAGGAGAGGACAGGAAACAGACACAGAGAATTGACAAATGAATGGACACAAAAACAGGAAAAACAGGGGAGGTGTTAAAATGGATTAAAAGTAAATATATTTTTAAAAATAAATGTAAAGATCTTCAGAAAAAAAGACAGTACTTAAGGAGAAGTTTATAACATTATACTCTTATACTAGAAACGAAGGAAAACATAAAGCAGATGATGTGCAATGTCTGTCTTCATCCATGAGCTTTAGGATGTCACTCAAATATTTTAAGCAGGGGAAGGCATGATGAGATTTTGATGAAAAAAATTTTTTTCTTTGTATAACATCAATTGTTCATGAAGATGTGGAGAGCCAGAAATCTCATCCATTGCTTTTGGGACTGTAATATGGAAGAACAATTTTGGAAAAAACATGATGACAGCTTCTTATAAAATCAAACATACACATTTCTTAAGACCCAGCAATTACACTCATACTCATCTACGCAGGAAAAATAAAAACACATCTGCAGAAGGACATGTACACAAATGCTCATAGCAGCTTTATTTCTAATAGACAAATGTTAGAAAAAGCACAATATCCATCAACAAATAATCATATAAATAAATTGTGGTATATACATACAATGGAATATTTTTAAAAATTAATGAACTAATGACACATCCCAACACATGAATGCCTCAGAAATAGTATACTAATGGAAAGAAGCCTCATGTACTCCCTACTTGCATTTATATGAAGTTTCAGAACTTGCAAACTGATCAATGGTGAAATAATTCTGTACAGTTTTAACTTAAGAGAGAGTAGGGTTAGGATTGACTTGAGAAAGGCAGGAAGGAATCAACTGGATGTTTCTTATATAGTAAATCTTGATAAGAGTTAGGGTTACACAGCTGTATGCCCCTGTCAAAACTCAGAAAATGCATTTGTGTATTTATGTATTTCAATGAAAAATTTACCTTAAAAGGAAAAGAAACTGTAAACCACTGTTTAACATTAACTAATGAATATACAATGAAGTATTTCAGGAAAAATTAATTCATGTTTGAAACTTCCTTTGAAATTCATAGAAGAACAAATCTGAATTGATGAATGGATAAATAATAGAGCAAGTTTAGAGCAAGTTAATGAAGAATTAAGTTATTTGGCACGTGATCATTCACTGTAAAATACTTTCAACTCTGCTATATTCTTGAAAACTTTCATTATAAAATTTTGTAGATGCAGGACAGAAACTTAATTGTGGGAGATCAAGAATTAGTGTAGGCAGAGCAGGTGGACAATAAGTAGGATTTGAGCATGCTTTAAATACAGAGGTTAGGAAGAAGAGCAAGAATTTTTCAGTAATTATGGAACTTAAAATTAGATGGGGATGAGCATATTGAATATCATGCATTTAGATTGTGGATGAGATAGCAAAACTTACAGAATTTATGATATCTAGGCAATTATATCAATCAGTCTGGGTTTTGGATGTGAATAAAAGTATCTATTAATTTGGGTACCAGTGGCAAATATTAATAATAAATGCAGATGTGGGAATAAATAAAATTATCAAGAGAAGAGAATAGATTTTAACCTGAAGCTAGAAGAAGTTGACCAATACTGACAATGAAGATAAGAAGAGGAAGATGGAGCATGAGGGAGAAGAAGAAGAGAAAGACCAGATTGGAAAGGAATGGAGCACATAAAATTATGTTGAAGGAATTTTGTACAAACTAAAAAACAATACAAATAATTCCTGTAATGGCAAGGATTTGGGGATGGGAATGACCATTCCCTTTGTGAAAGGAAAAAATAAACCTAAATACAACTCATTTATGCATGTCATTAAAATGGAAAACTTGATTATGCCACCTCTCCTGTCTTTACATTGCAAAGGATGCAACACATCACAGAGATGATGCCTTTTCCCCTACCTAAGCCATGATGAGTGTGAGAGAATCAGGGTCCAGGTGAAATTCTCCTAAGCAGCATATTAAGAGACTTCATGTCAAAATTCACCAAGCAGTGTGTGTAATGGGATCTACCTGAGAACCTGATGCCCCACTCTGAAAGAAGAAATGGTTAGTGGTTTACTCAAGTGATGACCACAAACTTGATTCCTGATACTGTTGCGCAGGGAAAAAATCAGCAAAGATTGGAGGGAAGGTGCATCTTGTGTAAGTAGCTATGCTCCTTGCTGGTTCCTATTGGCCAACTGCTCACTCTTTCTTACCCCACTGACTTTCTGCTCTCTTGAAACCATGAGAGGATCAATAGTGACCTCCATGATAGGTTCAGTTAAAGTTGTTCCATAAAAATTGGCCAGCTCCACTGGTGGTGGGGGGAACAATGTTTATAAATCTATCACAAGAATTCCCTCCTTTCCCTTCCCACTTGCATCAGATTCTCAAAGTCATTTTTAAAATTTCACTCATTAACATGAGGAAACATTCACCAAGGCCAATTCTTTTCATTTACCAAATGTGGGAAATACCCTACTGAGGGGCACTTTTACATCCTGGTTCTGCAGTGTGTAGATGAGTGGGTTCAGCACGGGACTGAGTGCTGTGTAGAAGATGGAAAGCACTTTAATATTTTCCATGGAGGAGCCAGACACTGGGAGGATGTAAGTGTAGATAACAGTGGTGTAGTACATGCAGACAGCCAAGAGGTGGGAGGAGCAAGTGGGGAAGGCCCAGCATTTGCTCTCAGGTGAGCGGATGCGCAGGATGCTGGCAATGATGAAGCCATAGGAAGCCATGGTGAACAGGAAGTTGACCACCCCCAAGTAAACATGTGCAATCACAATCATGACATGGTTCACATACGTTGGGCTACAGGCAAGTAGCAAAAGTGTGGGGACTTCACACAGGAAGTGACAGATCTAATTGGAGCTGCAGAAAGTTAGCCATATCATCAAGCCAGTTTGCACAGAACTGTTTATTCCACTAAGCATCTGGGTGCTGCCTGCCAGCAGGGCACATAGGGATCTGTTCATCAGTGTGTGATAGTGCAGGGGCTGGCAGATGGCCACATAGTGGTCATAGGCCATGAGTGTGAGCAGCAGCAGCTTGGCATCCAGAAACCAGGACAGAAAAAAGATTTGTGTCACTCAGCCCCCATAGGAGATGGTGAAGCCCATGCCCATCAGGTTCTCCAGCAACTTAGGAAGAGCAGTAGATGTACAGAGAATATCTAAAATGGCCAGATGGGTGAGAAAGTAGTACATTGGGATATGGGGGGCAGGATTCAGGTAGATGACCATGAGAATGAGACAGTTCCCTACTAAAACCATCACATATAAGAGGAAGAATAGAATAAAAAGGACAACCTGGAGCTGGGGATTTTCTGTGAAGCACTGCAGGACAAACTCCACCATGAACGTGTGGTTGTTTCCTGCCATTGTGTCAGTGAGAATCTTCCAGTGAGCCTGGGAAGCATTCAGCACCATAAGAGGGGAGCACAAGGAAGAGGCACTGATATATCTTCTGTGCACATTGGTCCTGCCAACACCCTACAGAGATACTCCTGGTGGTGACTTTTCCCTATGGAACACATGGTTATGATGTTACCTTATATTTTGGTCAGCCACAGGTGTGCCTTTTGAAATACACCCAAGATTGG
>PVKH010025861.1:0-13337 GCA_004027955.1 Chaetophractus vellerosus | reverse complement strand
ACAATTGTTGCACCAAGTGCTGCATTTAATTAAATGCCCTTCCCATGTCATGTCTACAGTCACAGGAAAGACAAGAGATCTCCTTTGTTTAAAAAAAAATTTTTTTTTAAGACACCTCTTGCTGGTGATTGGTTAGCTTTAAAAGCAATCAGGATTAAAGTTAGGGATACCAGCAAAGAAGGATAAGACATGGATGAAATCTGACTTGGGAATTTGAAAGTACATACCTACCTCTACTTTTAAAGTCACAAACAAGAAATAGGGCCCTGGGTTCCTTCTCACTTTAAAGAATCATGTCATCAAAGCCTGGAGTTCTCTGCCCCGTTCCAAAAGTGTGACCAAGCATCTCACTAGAATTAACTTCCAGATTCTGATGCACAGGTCAGAAATTGGTGATTGATGGGGCAGGTAGAGTAGAGCATGGGAGAAAGCATTCAGATTGGTTTGCTATGTCCGATTAAAAAGAGAAACCCATGTATAACGCAGCTCTGATTCATTCTATTTTAACAAAAGAAAGCTTTTCCTGGGACAATTCTTACAACCAAAAAAAAAAAAAAAAAGAATCAAACAGGCAACAAATAATTTTACCATTACCAGGTAATATGTGTTAATTGCTCAGTTTATATACTCAGAATGACATACCATTAGAGACTGCGTATGCATTGTAACTAGAGCATTAATAAATTTAAAATGTGCCTATTAGGATGACAGCTTTGGAGGTGCAAAGGAATAACAGTTATCACTTGGCAGAAGCCGCTCTCACCCCATCTGCCGAGACTTTGCATACATTTTCAGCTTCCTGAGCAATGATTAGGTCTGTCAGAACCTCTTTAACCTTCTAACTGCTGGTCCCCACTGGCCGTAATTAGAGACTAATGAATTCAGAAGATGCAGGCCGTGAGGAAAACTGCCTTGACAGTTTGTGTACAAATTAAGCCCCAATTACTTCATGCATCTTTTGCATCGCTGATACAAGTCTCTGTTATTATTTTTGAATATGGTCATTTTAGCAGAAACGAAGAACTTGGCTAATGCATTTTGTCATTTTTATGGCTCATCATAAAGAAAAAACATACTGGGCAGGTCATGAATATGTGAAATAAACTACTGCAGATTATAAAAATAAATTAATTTTCCTCTTGGGAATACCCTACCACCTTTTTATTCCCCCTGCTGGATGCACTTATTAATATGGTTATTGTGATTCGGAGAATATCTGCCGTCGAAGGAGCCTGATGAGCTGGGTATTTGGTTTAGGTTTAGACCCCCAGCAAGGGGCATTTGGAATTGATATGCCCCTTTATCACCGTTCTTCTGCATCTCTCATCCCTTTCTTCCCTTAAATAGATCTATTGATGGTTTCCACCAGCAAGTTCCAGCTTACCCATTCTTGAATGGCAGGAAGCAAGAGTCTCTGTAGAGTGGATTTGAACTTGACCTACCCTGTGACCCAGACCCATCTATTTGGTCCCTGGTTCCACCCCCAGATCTCCTTCTCAGCCACAACATATCTGACTCAAGTCCTCTAAGGAAGATTCTGGTGCTTTGTAGCTATGGAGTCATAATTGAAGCTATCTACTATGTCGGCTTCATCTTGGGATTGGATGTCTACCTAAGCATTTGAACCTTACAAGGAAGAAACCCTAATTCTATTTGCTTGCCTTGCTGAGGACATAGTTCTAGGACCAGAAGACACATTCAACCCAACCCAATAACTAGGTGCCTTAGGACCACACCTCACTCTTGCCAATCTCTTTCCTTGGCCAACGTCTATAACCTCTACCCCAGATCTATGTACACCAGCCACCTTTGGACATATTTCTGGTTGAAGACCAAAGACCAGCTGGACTTGTAGAATTTGACCCTTACCTTAATGTCTGCTGTTGTACTCCAAGCAACTGAGCAGACACCTTGAACCAATCATATTCAGAATTAATATTCTGGGAAGCAGATGTGGCTCGAGCAGTTGAGTGCCCGCTTCCCACATACGAGGTCCCAGTTTCAATCATCCCCAGTCCCTGGTACCTCAAAAAGAAAAAAAAAAAAGAATTCACACTCAGATTCTTATACCCTGTCAGTGTTCTTAGACCCCTGAGTCCATGTCCCCCAGGCCAACAAGTTCCTAGATCCCATGCTGGGTTCCCCTCCCCTCATGCTCTAGGTTGCCATCAGCACACTATAATACCTAATTCTGCATTCCAATTATTAAAGAGAAAGGCGAAATAAAGATTTGGGCCATTGTTTGAGCATTGACTTAGAAACCCATTACAATGTTTTATTAAAAAGCAATACTTCAAAGAAGCCTAATATTTATTTCTTTGACACATTTCTATTTTTATGTAGGAAGTGTGGCATAAATTGCATCTGAATAGCTTCTTCTTTCTCCATAGGATTCATGCTTGGTGGACAGCTTCACACACCCTGTCCTCGAGGTGGTCAAGATGGAAGGTTGAAGCAAAAGATTAGGCTAACCTAGTATGAAACCGCTGGTATTCAACTATTTCTGACCTATAAAAACAGCAGTTTCACGTGGTTCAACTGACAGTAATGCCCTTTGCCAAAGAGTGGAATGGGATGCTACTAGTTGAATTAGTTGAACACATGCCATTGAAATCCATCCGTATGGATGTTCTTTCCTTCCTTACACATTTACACAAGTCAAATGCAAAATTCCTAGAGAGAAAGTAAAACTAAAATTAACAGAAGGGGCAAAATTAGTACAATATTTGCAGACTTAGAGAGTCCCTTTCTCTGGCTTTGGTTTTTGACTCATTAATATCAGATCCCTGGTACAGAGTTGCCAGCCCTTTCTCTACTTGAGTGAAATGTGCAGGTGGCACAGGTGTGCTGGGGTGGCCCACACCGCTATGTACAGCTATTTACAGCTCTCACCACCATTTAGAAACTTTGCCAAAGACAGTGTGAGAGAACACTAGACGCTATGGTTTTAAGCATCTTTTTTCAAGGTTTTGATGGCTTACCCATAAAATTTATAAGTTCTGTATACAAATTTGCCGATAAGCAGCACGAACTGAGAGCCACCTATAGTGGCTCTGTCATAGGGACTGAAATTCCCATTTTCCAACAAATTCTTGAATTAAGGCTTGCAAGATTTTAATGAAGTTTCAGATATGCTACGTAGGAGAGGTGTCACATATATCTATAACCATGCCTTTGTGTGAATTGTTTGTCCTACAGCCGCTTTTGGAAAGCTGATATGATAGGACACGGTACACATTGGGGGAAGTAGACAGTGGGTGGGAAGGTCTTTATCACATGGCAAGTTTAACCCATACGTCACCACTGAGGGCCAAAGGCTACTGCGATGAGGGCAGAGAAGAAGGAATAGAAGAAGGGAGATTCTAACAGGGTGGCCGTACAACAAGGCCATCCCTACATCACAGTTTTTATAAAGTTCTGCCCATTCATATGGAGTTAGTTGCCTGCCTTATAAATAGAATATTTCAGAAGAACAAGCCTTCTGAATGTTGACACCGTGCAATCAGTACATAGCAAAGGCTCAACGATGGAAACCTCGCAGAGTGCCCGGGGGCACTGGCACGACCGCAGCGCACAAAAGGAACACGCCACGGCAGATGGGGCTGCCTCTGTTTGCATTCGCGTGATGTGATTTTTCCAGTGACGCCTTCTGAGTTAGGGTGACCAAGGAGTAGACAATCCAGAGTGAAAAACTATGCCCAGAGACGTGGCTTGCAGTGAGAAGGCACAGGCACTCCTGCCCTGACCGTGGAACAGGACGCTGCTAGTTGAATTAGTTGAGCACGTGCCACTGAAATCAAGCCTTTATTGCTTTATTGTGTTTCACAGATATTGTTTGTTTTTGCCAGTTGAAGGTTTGTGTCAACCCTGCGTTGGGCAAGTCTACTGGCGCCAGTTTTCCAGCAGCACGTGCTCACTTTGTGTCTCCGTGTCACATTTTGGTCATTCTCACGATATTTCGAACTTGATCATTATTACGATATCTGTTATGGAGATCGGTGGTCAGCGATCCCGGATGTTACTATTGTCATTGTTTGGGGGCACCACAAACGGTTTCCACGTGAGACGGCAAACGTCATCGACAATGTGTATTCCGGCTGCCCCACTGACTGGCCATTCCCGGTCTCTCTCCCTCAACTTGGGTCTCCCTATTCTCTGAGACACAACAATATTGAAATTAGACCAGTTAATAACCCTACAATGGCATCTAAGTGTGCAAGTGAAAGGAAGACTGTCACGGCTCTTGCTTTAAATCAAAAGCTAGAAATGATTAAGCTTAGTGAGGAGGGCATGCCTGAAGCCGAGATAGGCCAAAAGCTAGGCCTCTTGTGCCAAGCAGTTAGCCAAGCTGTGAATGCAAAGGAAAAGTTCTTGAAGGAAATTAAAAGTGCTACTCCAGTGAACACATGAATGATAAGAAAGTGAAACGGCCTCATTGCTGATATGGAGAAAGTATTAGTGGTCTGGATAGAAGATCAAACCAGCCACAACATTCCCTTAAACCAAGGCCTAATCCAGAGCAAGGCCCTAACTCTCTTCAATTCTATGAAGGCTGAGAGGGGAGGAAGCTGCAGAAGAAAAGTGTGAGGCAAGCAGAGATTGGTTCATGAAGTTTAAGGAAAGAAACCACCTCCATATAATAAAAGTGCAAGGTGAAGCAGCAAGGTGATAGTTAGCAATTTTTTTTTAAGCAATAAAGTATTTTTAAATAAGGTTGTGCAGCAGTTTGGTATTGTTATTAATTCCAAAAACAGATATTGGATTATGTTTGTAAATTGGTCTGTTCCTCTGGGTACATTAGCTTGTATTGGATTCAGAGGTTTCACTTTTACTTTGATTAAATTATGATTAAGGCTTTGATTGGGCCACGTCAGTAAGATGTTGAGTCCTTGCCCCCTTGGTGGGCGGGGACTCACAGAGGAAACTACATGGCAGAGGTGATAGTGGAGTTTTGGATGCTGGAACCCTGGGAAGTAAATACACAGAGAAGCAGATACATGAGGAAAGAGAGGCGTCTCCATTAGACACAGCAGAGGCCCCAGGAAGAGAGACGAGCAGTTTGCCTGATAGTTTACATCTGGCCTTGTTGAGAGAGCGGAGCAGCTGAGCCCGGAGAGAAACAAGCCCTGGGAGAGAGACAAGACTTATCCCAGCCTGCGGCTGATATTGGAAGAAGAAGCTGGGACCAAGGAGGCTTACAAGGAAGAGGAAGCCTGGACCCTCACAGACATCGGCAGCCATCTTGCTCCAACATGTGGCAACAGACTTTGGTGAGGGAAGCAACTTACGCTTTATGGCCTGGTAACTGCAAGCTTCTACCCCAAATAAATACCCTTGATAAACGCCAACAGAGTTCTGGTACTTTGCATCAGCACCCCTTTGGCTGACTAATACAGTATGTTTAGACACAACACTATTGTACACTTAATAGACTGCAGTATAGTGTAAACATAACTTTTATATACACTGGGAAACAAAAATTGTGACTCACTTTATTTTGGTAATTACTTCATTGCGGTGGTCTTGAACCGAGCCCACAATACCTTCCAAGGTAAGCCTAGACAGGCTGCTACAAACAAAAAGGCCTTCTCAGCTTTTTGCAAACCCCTAATTTGGCCCCCAACTGACAGAATGGTGGTGATAGATAATAGAGAGGGGTACGGGGTACAAGCGGGCGCCAGACCTGTAGGGAAGCAGCTCTGCAGCCTTCTTCAGACAGGTTGGATAGACCTTCAGGGAAGAGAGCAGACGAAACTGATGCCATGCGGAGCTGTATTTTAGACCCCCAGAACCCAGAATGGGAAGCTGTGGTCCGGAGAGGCTGTCTTTCCTCAACGTCACACACTATTCCCTCCGTGATGGAGACAGAGCAGGGCCCTGGAGCGTTCATTCATTCATTCGACTAGGACTCACTAGGAGTCTAACCAGCCTTTCCGTGGGTGAGGTCCTGAGGCAGTGAGCCTCCCTTTGTGCCTCTTCTATTCCCCACTCTCCACTTCCTGACTCTGAGATGGCCGCATTCACTCTATATAGGACCTCTTGATTTCAGAGGCGAGTCTGTGGCTTTTATAAACGCAAAGTTAATTTACACGGAAGCTGGCAAACAACTTAGGGTCCGAGGGGGAGATATGCCTGGTACCGTCATACCCTGGCCCTGCTATACGCAGAAACACCATCGAATTCCAAAGCTAAAGGAGTCTTCGCACAGGCGGACTCAAGTGGCGGGAGGCGTGCTGAGCCCCAGGGCCTAATTCCATCTCAAACACTGGAGGTGTGTCAGCGCAGGACAGCCACTACTGTGTGGACAGAAGGCTTTTCAATCTCATTCACATTATATTCACTTTAGAACATACCCCCATACTTTCCTATGAAAGACTCATTCATTCTCTGGGTTTGCTTCTGAATTTTGGATCAAATTACCAAGAACTCTTTCAGGAGGAGTGTTAAATTCGTAGAAAATGAGTTTAAATAATTTGAAGTGTCACTGCTTGGTTTATTCTTGAAAAAAGCAGAGAATGCTCACTACAATGCTGGGGCAGCGTCTGACAGCGACCAAGTCATAACGCCAGTGTCCCATCGCTAGGACATCCTCAAAATCACGAGAGGAGCAACAAACAGGAGTACAACATACACACATAGCACTGAAACCAAAGTGTCACAAATAATACTCTTACAACATGCGACACATTGATGTAGTATGCTATTTTATTCTATTCTATGCAACTCTATTCTGTCAAGAAATAATATGTGGTCAGAACCCACTTAATTGCTTTCAGAGCTGGCTGATGTGTCAGGATAAGAGTTTAAGAAACAACCCCTTGAGGTTTCTGCTCTGTTTCCCTTCTTGGAAGATGATCTCAATCACCAGCCCCCATGGCCTTATCTAGGCAAAATCCCCGTTGGCTGAAGATTTTACCTGCTCTGCTTAAATATGAGATTTAGAAAGTTCTCCCTTTATATCTCCTTCTAGCCTGAGAATCTCTACTGATTGGGAAACAAGGGAAGGGAAACGGAATGTGTGTGTGTGTGTGTGTGTGTGTGTGTGTGTGTGTGTAGCAACAATTATGATTAAATAAAGCTCTCAGACATCCCTCCCAGGGAGCCCCAGCTCTCATCACTGCTTGTTAGCTTTTCTCTTCCATCTGGTAGGCCCATACAGCTCTTCTATTCCATCAGGCCAGTTTTGTGAAATGCAGAAAGGGAGATTAAAGAACATATTCAACATCATTGCACGGAAGACAGTAACCCTCTAAAGCAAGATATTTTGTTTTTAACTGCATAGAACTAAAGTAACTTCCAAAAAAGGGCCAAGCTCCAACTCTGTTCTCTCTATATAAAAATTTAAAATCACATTGATTACCCATCTGGCATATCTCCTAATTATGCGTCCTTAGTGGACTAATACTCCCTTCAGAAGCAAAACAGTAAATATACAAAGGAAAACATGATTAATAATTTCTTTCTGTTTTGTCGTTCAGGACAAGTCCCCATTCATTCATGTTTTCTGCTGGAAATGTTTCATAATGCTGTTCAAGGAACAAACCCAAAGACAGACCTGGTTATCTTTTTAAGAAATGGGAAGGGAGAGGCACAGAAATAGAGTTCACTTTTCAGCAGAAAAGCATTGATAGAGAAGCATCTTGCACTGATTTTATCTTTACACCTGTAAGTCTGTTCAGAAACAGGTTTTACTGTTTTCTTTTTACCTCTATTTATCATGTATCTAATAAGTTCAGTTTTGCTTCGACAACTCAGTTTGTCTGGATAAGCAGGCAAATGTATTTGGTTGAAAAAAACTACACTGCTTACACTTGAGAGAAAACGCTATTTTTTAAGAAGGTACATCATATTAGCCTCATTGTTCCAGTATATCTGTTAGCCTACTAGATGAACTATGTACAATCAGTAAAAATTACAAAGAGTACACTATGAATTGCCAGCAGTGTATCTTTAATGCTTTTTGTTTTTTTTTAATCATATCTATACAGGCATATCTCGGAGATACTGCAGGTTCAGTTCCAGGCCACTGCAATAAAGCAAATACCGCAATAAAGGAGTCACACAAATTTTTTGGTTTTCCGGGGCATATAAAAGCTATGTTTACACTATACTGTAGTCTATTCAGGGTGCAATATCATTATGTCTAAAAAAAACAACGTACTGTCCTTAAATCAAAAAATGCTCACCATCATCTTGCTGTTTTGCTTTGCACTTTTACGTCATGGAGACGGCTTCTTTCCTTAAACCTCATGAACCAACCTCTGCTAGCTTCAAACTTTTCTTCTGCAGCTTCCTCCCCTCTCCCAGCCTTTATAGAGTTGCTCTGGATTAGGCTTTGGCTTAAGGGAATGCTGTGGCTGGTTTGATCTTCTATCCAAACCAACAAAACTTTCTCCATATCAGCAATGAGGCCGTTTCACTTTCTTATCATTTGTGTGTTCGCTAGAGTAGCACTTTTAATTTCCTTCAAGAACTTTTCCTTTGCACTCGTAACTTGGCTAACTGGCACAAGAGACCTGGCTTTGGGCCTGTCTTGGTTGTCGCCGTGCCTTCTTCACCAAGCTTAATCATTTCTACCTTTTGACTTAAGGTAAGAGCCGTGAGACTCTTCCTTTCGCTTGAACACTCAGAGGCCGCTGTAGGGTTATTAACTGGCCTGATTTCAATACTGTTGTGTCTCAGGGAATTGGGAGGCCCAAGATGAGGGAGGGAGACTGAGGAATGGCCGGTCGGTGGAGCAGGCAGAAACGCACACAGCCTCTATTGATTAAGTTCGCCGTCCCATATGGATGTATTTTGCGGTGCCCAAAACAATGACAATAGTAACATCAAAGATCACTGATCACAGATCACCATAACAGATAGAATAACAATGAGAAAGTCTGAAATATTGTGAGAATGACTGAAACGTGTACAGAAACCTGCAGGGAGCACATGCTGCCAGAAAAATGGTGCCGATAGACTTGCTGGAAGAAGGATTGCCACAAACCTTCAATTTATAAACAACACAATATCTGCAAAACACAAAAAGTGAAACACAGTAAAAAGAGGTGCGCCTGTATACCTTTACCCACTCAGCACCTTTTGTCTACACCTTCCAGGAACCTTTACTATTCTGCTCCTATCAATGGAGAAGCCACTATAGTTTCAATCAATTAGAATTACATGATTTTACATGCAATTTCTATCATTAAAACCTTAACTGTAATACGCTCCTTCACGAAGTACAAAAAAACAGAGTGAAAATCCAGGCAATGTTATCCATTGTTAGTTACCTATTCAATGGCCACTCCCACATTCTTCCTTTGAGAAGAGAACCCCAATATTCTTTGTTGTGGCAATACAGCTATCTGTTTTCTCAGAATACTTTGCAGCTTGGTGTGACCCTGTAACATAGTTCAGACCAATAAAACTTGAGCAGAACTCTACTGTAAGTTTTCAAGAAAGCTTTCCTTTTCCTAACAATAGGGGATAAATATGGCTAACACTGCCCTTCCAGCTTTTTCTTACCATGAGCAAAAACATGATGTCTGGAGCTGAAGCAGCCTTCTTTAGACCATGAGGCAAAAAAACAAGAAAATCACAAAACTACTGTTTCTGAGATCTCTTGAGCCACATACCAACACTGGAAGCTCACTCAGCCTATTTCTTTAAGCCACTAGTTAGTCAGCTATTTTGTTACTTGCATCTTAACTGAGGTGCATTAAAGGTTTCACATTAAGTTCCATAGCCCAAAGATTCTGTGGGGATGCCTCAGGGGCTGGTGTGGAGGGCAAGGTGAAGGCTAAGCTGGCAGAAGGAACTCTTGGTGGCACCAGATATTCTCAGACTAGCTCACTTTATATTATAGTTTGCTGTCCTAAGGAAGAATTCATTTGAGAAAAATGAATTCTTCTGATTAAGACTCTCTATGTTTGGAAATCCCAGGATTGAATGCTGTTTCCATTGGGAGATTTGTGTACATAATAAAAAAAAAGGAACATTAATCATTAATCTTTGGATTTTAAAAATAAGGTGTTTGTAAGAGGAAGTCATTTTGATAAGGAAAAACTTAGCCTGGACCCTCTTTGGTTACATCACTTTCTCTATTCCCCCTATGGCCTGTTCTGAAATCAGATAGCTTTTTTCCCCAGTGGGTTTGTTGGTTGTTCTAACAAGAGATGCAAAGAGGTACTACATCACTCTATATCTTCACTGAATTCCAGGGATATCAGAGGCCATGTTGGTGATGAACACAGAGGTCTAAGGACTGTTTTAAAATTAAAAATAGGTACTTCATAAGAGAAGATGCATAGGAAGGCACCTTTCTACTTTTGCATCTCTCTTCTCCCATGATCCTGGCCCCAAGGAGAGGCTAGGTTTGTTGGGAAGTCTTGAGATCAACAATCTGATGAGCTTCCTTCTGTTCTGAAAGTGCTTGAAGCATATTTCATGTAATGGCCATGTCCTGAAATTGGTGTTCAGACTCCTGTTTTAAATTCATCAAGGACTCATGCAAGTTAAAACAAAGAATTGTTTTAGAATGAAAGAATATTTACAGTCTACCCTTCCTCACCTATTAGAAGTCTATCCTTCCACATCCCGAAAACTCACTCCTCCTGCAAGGTCAGTATCATTTTGCTCACCATATTTACGCTCTATTCTTGTGTTCAGCATCACAGAGTGTAAGCTGTGGAACTAGAGAAGTCTGGGTTTCAATCTCAGGTCTGTCACTTCATGCCTGTGTGACCGTGAGCTAGTTACTTAACTTCTCTGAGCTTCACAGCATAACTTCTCTACACTGTGTTTCCTCATACATAAAGGGTATATAAGAATAACACCTACTGGTAGGGTTTTTATGAAGCTTAAATAATGTAAATATGTAAAGCTCCTAGAAAGGTTCCTGGAACATGGTAAGTGCTAAATGAGTATTAGTTATTGTCTGTTGTTTTGTTGTGGCTTATCTGTTACCAAGTTTCATCTCTCCATTGGCAAATGGGGTTAAAAATGTCCCCCGTACAACAGCTCTTAGCAAGTGTTGAATAAATTGACATAGAAACTCTTGTTGCTAGCTTGTGCAATTTGCCCTACTGGAAATACTTCTTGCCTAGGTGCTGCCTGATCAAAGCATCTGGGCATCTTAGCTCTCACATCATTTAAATTTCCTTTTTGAAGCTTTCTCCAGCTCCAGTAGGCCGCCCTGTCTTCTCCTGTTACAAATAACTACAACTATTAATATTGGCATCTCGTAATTTAATACAAAATTATAGCTCGTCTTTTATTGTTCTTTATCACATCAATCTTCCTCTCAAAACTCTACGCTTCCTATGTACAAGGACTCATTCTTTTCCACCGCTGAATACACTCTAATGTATTGCACAGCACTGGGCACATGGTGAGGGCTTAATAGATATGTGTTGATTGCTCTATTCTTCTGTATTCTTAAGTTCAGAGTTTTACAGGCAGGCGTGGGGTTTCTTTCAGAGCAGGGTACATCTGTGGTGCGGCAAAGTACCAAAACAAAAGCATCCACATGATGTCACCTAAACTAAAACTGGGCATAAACCTAGTATCAGAGGAGACTTGGAAAGAGTTTCCGCACCTCTGTAATTCTGGAGGGAGAACGGCTTTACACTTCCTGAAGCAAACAATCCCCCAAAAAAGAGAATGGGGCAGCATCTTCTTGACCTTAATTCATCAGTTGGTATTCCCCAACCTCCTCTGCCTTACCACGGTCAAATTCAAGAAGCAGATGTTTGCATAAAATAAAATTTTTTAAAAACTCCCTGGGGTAATTGTGGCTGTTTATCCAATTTCCACTCTGCCTTCCAGACTTAGGTTGTGTCCAAGGAAGCCCAAACAACAAGTTGAAATGTACAAACTTGAGCCTGTGGAAGAGTTCAAGGAGAGGTGAGATGGCCCCACGTCAGGGAAGCTGGAAGGGAGATCTCTGCCGTGATGAGAAGTGGAACAAGTGAACTTCTTTTTCCACTAGGAGAATTTTCCCAGCTAGGGTCCATAACCTGAGGAACCACACTGCTTTCCAAGTGAAGACAGGCTGTGGGCTGCCCTTCTCTGCTTCTATCACCCCCGTGTGGTCCCCCCACATGCAAAAATTAATTAAAAATTTTTTTTCTGATTCTGATAGCTCCAGGACGCTGTTCAATATTGATTATCTGAATGTGTGTGCCTCTTTCTTTTTTATTGCCCTACTGAGTTTTTACCTGTTTTGGTCGTCACACCAGCCGTGGGTGATTGCATCAACACAGATTATGGCTCTGTCTTGGTGATCTACAAACTTGTTAAGTCTGTCTATTTCGACTCCTTTCCTCCAACATTACCTTAATAAGTTGTATGTGAAACAATAAAGGTGAATGAGAGATGCTTCTTAATGCGATTTACAGCATCTCAGAGGTGAGAATTGAAAGCCCAGCTCTGACTGCAACATCTGCTCTAAACAAGGGCTTCAGGGAGCTGCCATCAGACTTCTTGTCTTAAGGATGATCACCATGTATGTTCACAAATAAAAACGTGAAGCATTCTGACAGCCAAGCAAACCATGAAGAATTAAACCTCCCAAGCAGGAGAACCCGGAGCAGCTTCCTTGCTGCTGTTTATTTGATGAAACTCCTTCATTCATAGCTCCACCGCCTTCCCCGCCCTGTCAGGGTTATCCCTCTTGGACATGTTTCTGCAGGAGGGCAAGATTCCATTTGAAGATGGAATGGTCCAATTTTTAAGGCATCGGTTTCTTAATGACAATATCAGACTTTTCCAGTAAAGATCCGAAAAGCAGTATGTTCGGTAGTGACGATGGGAGTTTTGTAAAATAACCATCAGGTCTTGAGGCAAACATTTTCAATGCCTTCCAATTCCAGTCCCTTGAAATTCTAGTCCCTCTGTTCTCTGGCCTCAGTCTACGCCTCCTTATCACCATCCCTGCTACACTGGTCTCTGACCACTTGAGTCTTCATATTCTTTCCCCACGGCTGCGCTTATGCCAGTCTTCACACAAGAAATCCTCTCTCTGCCCTATCACTGATCAAACTATCCTAGTGCCCTTCAATGCCTACCTCAAGGTGTTCTTTCTTCAGGAAACCTTTCCTGATCATCAGGCTAGATGTGGTTGCTCTGCCCTTTACAGTTACGTAGAACTGTGACAGTCATGTAGAAAACATTTATCACATACTGCCACGTGCGATAAGCCTTTCTACACTAGCCTAGAGCCCCTACAACCTTGTGCTCTCCCAGAGAGTATCTCCTAACAAAATAGCTTGAGCGTAAAACAGTGCCTCATACATGGTCAACCAAGAGTAAATGAATGGAGTTTGTAGATGGGCTCCATTGGGGGGGGGGGG
>PVKH010025860.1:0-13336 GCA_004027955.1 Chaetophractus vellerosus | reverse complement strand
GAGAGAGAGAGAGAGAGAGAGAGAGAGAGAGAGACTTGTGTAATGAATTGTTGGTGGCTGTTGTAAATTAGAGGAAGGAGCTAAGACTCATGCTCCTCCACTCTGGGTTCTGCCTGATGCAGAGACTAGGTATAGTGAACTGGTAATTAAATTGGGATCATATTATCAGCTTTATTAATGAACAGAACAAGTCTTCAATAACCCCCAAAACATATGGCTCTTTTGCAAAAACTGGATTGGACAATGCAGATTGATTTTGAGACCAAAGCAGCATCTTCCTATTCCCTTGCTGAAACTAGACTTTGGGACCTGCCTGTGTGGAGAGTTGTATATATTGGGCGTACCCTGACTTACAAAGACAGCTCTAAGGATCACAGGTCTGCCTCACCAACAAGAGTAAGAGCAAAAGTATGTGTGTGTGACACTTACCAATCCATGAGTAAATCAATGAGAGAGAAATAATAATGCTAATCTTCATTCGGAATAACTCTTAATCTACCCATTGATTGAGTGTGACTCATAGGATTTGACCTGGTTTTAATATCTTTTTATCTTAGAGAATTGGGAGGCTGGAAACAGGGGAAGGGCCAGTCGGTGGAGCAGTCCGAACACACATATCACTTAACCATTAAGTTTGTCATCTTATATGGGTGCTATTTGTAGTGCCCCAAAACAAAACATCAAAGACCACAGATTACAGATCACCCTAGCTGATATAATAATTATGAAAAAGTTTGAAGTATTGTGAGAAGTAACAGAATGTGATACTGAGACACAAAGTGAGCACAGGTTATTAGAACAATGGCATTGTTCGATTTGCTCCAACACAGCGTTGCCACAAACCTTTACTTTGTAAAAAAAAAAATGCAATATTTGTGAAAAGCAATAAAGCAAAGTGCAATAAAATGATGTGTGCCTATATGCAATTACTGTATAACTGAGACATCCCACTTCTAAGAATATACCTTGAAGAAATAAACGTGGGGACTTGAACAGATAGTTGTACACCAATGTTCATAGGGGAAGTATTCACACTGTCGAAAGATGGAAGCAACAAAATTGTCACTTAAGTGATGAATAGCTAAACAAAATGTGGTAAATATACACAATGGAATAGTATTCAGTCATGAAAATGAATGAAGTTCTGATTAATGCAACAACATAGATGAACCTTGAAGACTTCATGTTGGCTGAAATAAGCCAGACACAAAAGGACAAATATTGTATGATCTCAGTGATATGACATAATTAGTATAATCAAATTCTTAGAGTCAAATGCTGGAATAGAAGTTACAAGGAGACAGGTTGGGGTAAGTAATAGGGAGTTAATGCTTAATTGGTCAGAGCTTCTATTTGCAGTGATGGAAAAGTTTTGCTAATAGATGATGGTAATAGTAGTAGATTTTATGAATGTAATTAACAACACTGGATTATATATTTGAATGTAGTTAAAAGGGGAAATGTTTGGTTGTACGTATATTACAAACATTAAAAAAAATCATAGAATTGTACAACCAAACAGTGAACTCTAAGATAAACTGTATACTATATTTTATTGTGTAATCATAACTAAATCATTTCTTCAGTTGTAACAAAGTTAACACACTAATGTAAAGTGTTAATAATAGAGAAATTGAGTCTGTGAGGGGAGAGTGTATGACAACTTTATTTTCTGCATGATATTTCTGTAAATCTACAACTTCTGAATTAAAAAATTCAGTTAATTATCCTCAAAAGGTCAGAAGTCATCCCATTCTCTATAAATTGTTATAAGCACCATAAACAGATGCTTTTTAAAAACACATATTTTGGTAGATACATTTATTAAATATGGTAATTGGCCTTCAGCATATTGATTTTTGGTAAATTGACTAGAATGGTAAGCTATAGAGGAAGAGTAGAATTATGCCCATTTTCTAAAGAACCTAAATAATTCTAAGTTAGTTTCCTAGATAATAGAGCATAGTTCATACCTGTTTTGTACTCACAATGGTATGGTTGCATGTTCCTTAGAGAACTGAAGACTGTAGAGTAAATAATTCAAGCCTATTCCTGACATTTGAGAGGCATAGCAAATACAGTTCACATGGCATATTAATTAAGGATTATCAGATAAGAAAGATATAATGGAATATAGATAATTGCCAGAAAATCTACTACCAGGCTTACCGAAACACAGATACTGTCATTTGAGCTCTTATAGAGAAGAGCTAAAGAGTTCCAAGTGCCAGTACATATAAGAAAATTGTCACTTGCAGACCTAGGATGGTATTTGGCACATGGTGTGACATATGTCATCTTCACTGTGAGCAGTTTCTTATGCATATGCTCCCTCCAGCTAAAGGAGCCCATCCACAGCCTATTTTATCAATAGTGAAAGCACCAAGACTGAAAAAAATCTTGTATTAAATAGAATTAACTTATATTTGACCATGAAAACAGTATATATTTTATAGATAGCCTGTTTTCCATAAGCCATTATTGCAGAAAATAATGTATACTGATGGCATAGAATAGCTCCATGTCTACATGCTAAGTGTTAATTGTGTTGTAAAATGAGTTTGGGTGTTGACTAAATATAAGTGATTTTCTATGTGTTCTATATGTCCCATATCTGTCTAACTTAAAAAAATTCCTTTTTTTTTCTGCAGTCTGAAAATAGTCTATAGTTTTGATGTGTGGCATTGGAAGTTTTATTGTCAATAGGATTTAAAGATCCAACTTTCAAATGTGAGTCTCAGCACAAATTCCTTGATTATTTCTCACCATTCCAATAAAGTGAAATTATGTAAGTAACTAATATATAAATGTAATATGTTAAATAAAGCCAAGTTCATTCTCTTTAAATAAGTTTTAAATAAAGCATGGGGCGCATCATTTATGAATTCTATTTTGATTGTTTGCTTTCTTCCCAAAATGCAGAAGGTAATTTTAGAAACTAAAATAGACCATGATTTAAATGCTCTTTTTAATAGTGGAAAAATCATTTTTAAAGTACATTTTACTCAGTGTGGCAAGTGAATTTCTGTAGACTATTAAGATAACTCACAGCTGAACTTCAAGTGCTATTTTTAAATGTTGTCAAGGACCAAGGGATTATTTAGAATATCAATAAAGGGAATTTGGAAATGACCAAGAGTTCAGGAAACTAAATCTAACATTTTGGTTGAAGGAATACTTCCTCCCACTGCTAAGGATATTTTTGTTATAGAATTTATAAGGATGATTTATTACTTTTACCAAGAATCTATGAATTTAGAGTTAGACAAGCAGATTTTGGTATATTACAGTGGAATTACAGTGTTGTGCTTCTGATCGGTGGTGCCATATTTAGTAGAGTTTTCCGGAGGAAGAGGCGTTGGATTACATCATTCTTTTAGACTTTTTGGCAGTGCACGGCGATGGTCTTGAGGGATTGTTTCAAATATTCTGTCTCTTCTTCTAGGCGAGTGGTAGAATTTCATGTCCTGCCCCCTTTGAAGTTAGGTGTGACCACATGACTTGCCTTGGCCAGTGAAATGTGATTGGGTGGAATTTGTCTTTCCTGGGTGGACGCATTAAAAGACAGTGTGCCATTTGCTGTGTTCTCTTCCCCTCTGCCACAGTGATGGGCTCCACACTAGAGAGTAGAGTCTCTGTTAGCTTGGGTCCCAGAAGAGGCCATGGGGAACCTCTAGCTGGCCCAGGATGGGCTTGTAGTGGGTTTGAGAAATAAGCCTTTGTTTTTAGAAGTCATTACGATTTGGGGGATTCTTTACTACTGCAGTGTAATGTTGCCAGTCCTTTCATAATTTAACAATAATAGGAGTAATAGCAAATTATCCAGAAGCAAATTAGCTGGTATCCCAGAAAAGAAAACCAACTAAAAGAAATATATCACAAACTGTTTGTTAAGGAAATATCACTCTTTATATAACATGTGGAGAAATATATGCGGTGAGAATACGAATCAAACTGTGGTTTATAAAATTTTGATTTTAACGTGGGATATAGAATTTATTACTGGTTCTGCATCATTTTATTTTATCAATAGTAGTCAGCAACCTTTTTCTATATATGGCCAGATAATAAATATTTTAGATTTTGTGGGCCATATGCTCTCCATCACAACTATTCAATTCTGCTATTGGAGCCCGAAATTACCCATAGACAATATAGGAGTAAATGGCATGACTGTGTTCCAAAAAAACTTTATTAAAAAACAAAAAACATGTGGTATTCTGATCTGGCCTGCAGACTGTAGTTTGCCAACTCCTGTTATTAAGAAACATATTTATGAGACCTAGTACATTTATATTCTATTTTTTGTATTCTCATATGGGAACCAACCAAGTATATTTTCTTAAAAGGGGATTCCTTTTTTGTTTTTAACCATGTTCCAAATGGTTTTGAGGTATGGTAGCAAAATTAGCATCAATCTAGCAGAAATTATATTTACGATACAGTAGGAAGATTACATATTCAAATTCTGATTTACTAAATCATTGATTTTATAACTAATCTAAATATTTTAATTTTTTGGTAAGTGATAAGGACACTGGCACACATTGAGACAAAGTTTATTTCAAGTCTCAGAACCAGTTTGCACAAGAATTAGGCTTGTGACCTGGATCTTCTGGCATCCACCTGTTCCGATTTTATTCCCATTTTTATTCACTGGTTTCAAAATAAAAGGAATAATTATAGAAAGATTAGGCCAAGAATTTTAAAAAAGTTTTCCTAGACTTTATTTAAAGACCGTGGAAACTGGTTTTAGTTAATATTGAATATAGCATGTGTTAAATGAATATATGTGACTATATACACAGTGTATTAAGCTTCAGTTTAAAGTTTTTTCATGGTAGGAGGGAAAGGAAGATGTAGAGTCCTGCTATTAACCTAATTTATGATGTTTACTTATTCCTACCTATCTGACTAATGCTCCTTTTGTTCTCTTTATAATTCTTAGTTTTTATCTATGATGTCTTTTCCCCCAAGAGCTGCAAACATTAGCTGATTAATACTCAGTCTTCTTAGCTGCTGTGATCAGTGGAGGTAATCTTTTATAGCATGTTGATATCTAAATCAACATAATATATCTAAATCACCTTTGTTAATCTACTGGCATTTGCTTAGTGTTCCCTGAGCTTATATCTCCACTACAATAGTGTGTATGGAAAAAGAAGTACCCAGGACATAAAGATATGAGAATTCAATTCTGTAATAGAGAATAGGTTTCATTTTTGCAGTTTGAATTATTTCATCAAAGTCTTTAAAAACCAACCAACCTACCTATCTTCCTTCCTTCCTTCCTTCCTTCCTTCCTTCCTTCCTTCCTTCCTTCCTTCCTTCCTTCCTTCCTTCCTTCCTTCCTTCCTTCCTTCCTTCCTTCCTCATTCTCTCTCTTTCTCTTTGTTTAGGTTAAACTGAAGAGAATATTTTCATTTACAAACCACCACCTTAGATGACCATTTTTACTTATATGTCACACTGTTTCTTTGTACCCAAATAGTGTACAACAAGAAGAAAAGCATTTGGGGCTAGAAATAAAGAGTATATTTTGGAAATCTCTGCAGTCCAGCTGAATGTTATCTTCCAACTTAGTCATTTATTTTCTTGAAGACTTGGATTGTTACTTATAGCCAAATCTCAATGACTTGTATGTTGCATGAATTATCTGTACATATATTTGATAATAGATTTAATTTGGTTATGGTGGTAGGCTGAATAATTGTCCCCTAAAGATGTCCATATCCTGAATCCTGGAACCTGTGAATATGTTACCTTCTACGGCAAAAGGGACTTTTCATGTGTGATGAAGTTAAGGCTCCTGAGATGGGGAGATTATCTTGGACTCTCTGGGTGGACCCAATGCAATTGCAAAGATCTTTATAAGAGGAAGGCAGGAGAGTTAGAGTCAGAGAGAAACAGGAGCTGTGATAATAGACCCAGCATTGGAGTGCTGCCTTGAGCCAAGGAATGCAGGCATTCTCTAGTAGCTGGAAAAGGTAAGTTACCAAATTCTTTTCCGAAGCCTCTGGAAGGAACTCAGCCCAGCCAACTCCTTAATTTTAGACTTCTGACCTCTGTGCTGTTTTATGCCATTAAATTTGTGGTGATTTGTTATCGTGGCAACAGGAAACTAATACGGTTACTGTCTTGGATTATCAAAGAATGCAAGTATGTTTGAATTTCAGAATGAGCACCCACGAGAGAAATAACCAGCTTCTGTTTCTCAAAACTAAAGCACATGTTTTTGTAAAATATAAATTTGCTTTGGATTATTTGTTGTTTTGTCTTTTCTTCCCCCTAAGGGGTTATTGTGAGTTCTTAGAAATCATACTGATTTTAGACTAGATTTCCCTTAGTTGCAACTGCTCTGTAGTTTGTTCTGATATTTGCTTATTTTCTTCTTGCTTTCTATGAAATTTAAGGAGCACTGTAGGGAAGTGGGAAGTTGGCCTGTGTTAGCTAGTGCTTCCTCAGTTCCGAGAAGGAGTAGGCATGTGGATTCACTGTCAATTAGGCACAGAAAATATCCCCATTTTTTTCCAGGGTCATTTTGCCTGCATGGCCTGAGGTGGAACCAGAGGCCAAAACACAATAAGGGAAACAAAAATCTCCTGTTACAAATTAAATGGAAGAGAAGATAGAAAAAAGGAAGCTTCTCCACTCCTTCCTTTACTCAAGTGGCTTATGAACTCTAGTCATTAAATGGAGAATTAAGCTCCATTTTATAATCAAGCAGTTTTTGGATTTGGCCAGGACCAAGAGGCAAAGGACTTTTAAAAATTTGATAGGATGAGAATTTCCTAGGAGTTTAATAATAAACCTGGAAAAATGTCCAGTCACTTGCCTGCAGGACCCCTGGAACCCACACACTGTGGCCATGTATAGTCAATGCTCTTTGAAGAATCAGACTGCAGTTCCTGTGGTTTTATTGTGCCCGTTACTTGTAGCTGGTCTCGGTTTTTATTAAGCCCAGAAGGAATATCTTTCCTAAAACACTGACAGTGGCAAAGTTTAAAATGTAGATTCCAATAAACCCTCTGTTTTCGTCTTCCTTCCTGCTGCCCGTTGGGGGTTGATTTGCTCCCCTTTCCTACCTAATTTTAGAAAATATTTGCTTTGGAAAGTAGTTATATAATTTATTGCCCAAAGGATAAATGATTTGTCTTTACACTGGTACTGAATTTAAAACCTTTACAAATGATTGTTTATGAATTGATGTATTCTCAAGAAAGACATCATGAAGTCGAGTGCTCATTACTTGCCAGGCTCTTGGTAGTAGAGAAAATAAGATGGGATGTTAGGTATTTCCCTCAAACAACTTCAAGCTTTATTGAGGAGATGAAATATAAATGTATAGAAAGAGCAGTTCATAAAGCACATATACATGTGATCTCTTGCCACTAGGAATGACGGGAAGTCAAGAGAGGGAGAGAAGAGAGTGGGCTGGATGGAGAGACTGAAACAAATCTCCCAGATGAGATGGGGTTGAGCTAGAGCCTGATGTAATGGTTTGAGTTTGATTTAATTATGAATTCCAAAAATATAGATTAGATTATGTTTGTAAACTAATCTGTTCATCTGGGCATGATTAAGTTATGAGTAGGACGTTAACTGCCAAGTCAGTGAGACGTTGAGCCCCATCCCTCGGTGGGCGTAGTCTCAAGTATAAAAGGCTAGACAAGAGGCAGCAGAGGAAGCAGATGGAGAGAAGCAGATTGAGAAAAGCAGATTGAGAGAAGAGATTTGGAGAAGGAGATTTGAAAAGCAGTTCTGATGCTGGAGTGAGCCGTTCGCCCGATAGTCTACAGCTGGCCTTGTGGAGAGACGCAAAGCATAGAAAGCCTCATGGTCTACAGCTGACCTCGTGAAGGAAACAGAAGCTAAGCCCGGAGAGAAACGCAGCCCCGGGAACAGAGGAACCTGGAAGTCTGAACCCTGGAGACGTCGGCAGCCATCTTGCTCCAACACGTGGACTTTGGTATGGGAAGAAATTTATGCTTTGTGGCCTGGTAACTGTAAGCTTCTACCCCAAATAAATACCCTTTATAAAGACCGACCAATCTTTGGTGTATTTCAAAAGGCACTCCTGTGGCTGACCAAAACACCTGAAGTATGGGGAGGATTTAGGAACATGAAGATGTGGAGGGAGGGAGGAGAGGGTCCAAGGTTCCAGGAGATGCCAACAGCAATAATGAGGACATCATTTTCCAAAGATTGAAAGGAGTCCTGATTTGAGCTAATGAAAATGTGTATTTATAATCTAATTTGAAGGCAGGGCACTGCAGCATTTTTCTTTTCTTTGGGATTCTAAAGAGAAACACACTCTTCATTCCCAGGTGGGGCTCAGCTTTTCCTCTGTGTTGCCTCCTCAGCTGGTGAAGAGCTGTTTTAGCTGTAAGAGCAGGCTCTTCTCCAACAGGCACAGTCTTATCTTGGGAGGCAGAGCATCCCGTCACTTTTCACTTAGCGTTTGCTTCAAATAGATGGAAAAAAATACGTCCTAGCGATGGGAATTTTTGCAGTATCAACAAAACCTGTGTGAGAGTTAGTCCTTAACCAGATCATTTCCTTGTTAAGGCCCAGTGGTATCTCAGCTTCCTCATCCCTTATCATAAACCTTCAAAAAGGCATAATTTTGACATTATCAAAACATTGTCTTATCTTTCTTTAATTTATTCATAGTTTTGACTGAGGTGCTGTGAGAAACAAAGCATTCTACCAGTCATGGTCCCTACCCTGAAATTTTGGAAATTATTTTCCATCTTTACAACTTGAAAGTATAAAAACCACCCTTTGAAAAGCAAAACCAAAGTGGGTTACGTCATGTTCTTTGTTGAGGCAGGGCTTCCTAATTATCTCGAAGGAATCGGAAACCTTTTGGAAGAAAAACCTAATTTTAGAAATAAACTTTCCGAGAATAAAAATGTGCTACATGGCTGTGTGCTGTTATAACTGAGAGGGAGTGTGCAGGCTGTGCACGAGGCCAGCTGCCGTGGCGTCTCCGGCACTTGTTTTCAATGTGCTCACTCACGAAATACTCCCAAACCTATCTTTTCCAGCTCTTATTGGCTTGGCCTCCAACCTGTAGGATCAAACACGAAATTCAATGGCTCCCTGTAATAAAAACCCAGGTCTTTTAAGCCAACATTGAAAACCCTTCACATTCAACAGTTTTTGAGATCTTCCAAACATCCTCCAATATGTTCCTCCTTGTTGCTTAAACCCAACACCTATACAGTTGTGACTCCAGAATTTATCTATTCTCAGTGACCCAATGGGCTCCACTTCCACATTCCCAATATTCTGTTGTGAAGTCCAAAACCAAACTAAGTTTCTACCTTCATGGCTCAAATCTTGCACTTTGATAATAACATCACCATTCACCCTGATGCTCAAACCTGGGGCCTTAACTAATTCACGATCCCTCTCCTTTACTCCTATCCTTCATCCTCCCCAGTGTTTGCTTTCATACAGACACTGGTTCATGTCAGATGCTTCTAATTTCTTGCTTGATCAACACCACAAGTACCTCATTTTTCTGCTGTCTCCAATATATCTTTTATAGTACCTTAAGGAAAGCATCTTCCTAAAACACAAACCTCTAAGCTAAAACTAAGAGAAAATATATTATCCTTTCAAAATCATTTTCCCAAAGAAAAATATCCAAACTTCTTGGCTTATATTATGGGCTGCTTCATTATCTGGCCCCAACCTATTTTATTTTACTACTTGTCCTCCCAACACCATCATATACAGCATGCTCTGGACATAAAGAACTTGTTAGTACTTTCCAAAATACACTGTTCTCTGTTTTTTGTTTTTCCTCATTTTTGCTTGGAATTCGTTTCCACCTAGAACAACATGTTAAAATCCTATCTATCCTTTCAGATAGTTCAAATAACTTCACATCAATCACTCATTCTTGATTTTGTCCTTTCAACTCTCATTACCCTTTCTTTATCTCTTTCTTTCTTCTGGTACATATTAAACCCTACTCTATAGTGTAATTTAATAGAAGAAAGTTTGGAATTGTCATTATAAGTTTAGACACAAGTCTGAGCTTTGCCTTACCTGTGATCTTGGGCAAGATATTTAATTCCTTTTTAAAATTATACCATAAACCATTTTATTTTATTTTATTTTATTTTATTTATTTTATTTTGAAAGAAGCTTTAGATTAAATAAATGTTACATTGAAAATATGGCAGAATTTCCATATATTCCTCCCCCCTTCCCACACTTTTCCCCATTAACAACATCTTTCATTAGTGTGATACATTTGTTACAAAGGATGAACACATATTGAAGTATTGCTACTAACCATGGTCTATCATTTACATTATAGTTTATACTCTGCACTGTACAATTTTATAGGTTTGAAAGAATGTATAATGACCTGTATCTGCCATTGCAAATTCATGCAGGAAAATTCCGATGTCCCCCAAATATCCCATGTTACATCTATTCTTCCATCTCCCTCCCCTTATAAACTCTGGTGACCACTGCTTCTATATCAATGCTACAAATTCTTCCATTGCTAGAATAATAATGTCTACTTTAGCGCATAGTTGCGTTCTCTCCTTATGCTTGTTCATTCCTCAATCTTGAGGATTTTGGGACAGTGATGCCTACTCTGTTTCTGATTCTGAGGGAGCTTAGATACCATGGGACAGATGGCTGCAACTGTCTTACTTGCAGTTGTAGTTACTGTGTGTTTTTTGGGATGGGCATTATCCATCATCAGCCTTTTGTTGGTTGTCCTGGGCAAGTCTAGTGAACTGAAGAGTAGGTGCTGCAACTCTGCTGAGATTCTTTGGAATAATTCCTTCTTAATCAGTGAGAAACTGATACTCTTTCTAAGTTCTAGGAGCTAAAGTCTATCAATATTCTTGTTAAATTATGAAGTGCTACAAATGTGATTGTATTTGAGGAACCACAAGGTTATGATACTGAAACTATGCTCGAGGTTCAGTGGAGTGGAATCATTGAAATCAATACTTTCTGGTTGAACTTGTTAGGAGTGAGTTTATGCACAGTAAGCACAGTTGGCAGAGAGCAGTCCAAATAATCTTGGAATTAACAATGTCTGTCTCTAAGTTCATAGCGGTCCAATTGCTAGCATTGGATAAGTAAAAATGCATGTTTTTTGAGTTGGGCAAACCTGAGCTGACTTCCACTAACCATGTGACACAGAGTAAGTTATCTTATTTCTAGAGCCTGAGTTCCTCATCTGTAAAAATAATTTATGGCTAAAGTGTTGAAGGGGCCTGCTGTGCAGTGTATCAATGCTGTGAAGTATAGTGGCAAAATTATAGGAAAATACAAAAGAAAGGCATGTCAATTACTATAAGAAATGGAGAAGAAACTCAGTCTCCTTGGTCTCCTGAAGAAGTATTTTCAGCTGTTAGTTCAGTCATAGAACTGGGTTTTCTCCTATCTGAACAATTTCAGGCATCACTCTTTTCATCACTGGGAGAACATGAAGCTGTGCTCAGGAGTCACGTGGTGCTGATAAAGAGTGGAATACTCTCAATAAAGTTTTCAGGAAATGCTGGTAGACTCATGAGGCAGACACACGGGTTGGGTTATTTTCTTCCTATCTCCTCATCTTTAGCTCTACACTCTTGGCTCATAGACCTTCCAACACTTTGGCTTTGGAATTCTAGCTTCTGGAACTATGCAACGATAAATACCACCCAATTTGTGGTACTTTGTAATGACTGTCATAGGAAACTGATACATCACCCAAAATATTTTCCTCTGGAATTTACAGTATCTCTGACCAAATACTATATAGGCTGTCATATAGGTTTAACTTACCTCCCAAGACAATGACTGAAGTGGCTGTGTTAAGGATTGTGAAGCTCTGTCTGAGCTCATTGGGAAAGAGGGCTGTGGTCAATTAAAAAGTTTTGTCATGTGCATGCCACTGGGGCAGTGGCAGCAAGCAAGTGATGTGCTTTCCATCTTTGATGACTGTAGAGAACAAATGTCCCTGGAATGGTTCAGGGGAGCACTATGTTAGACACACAGTTAAAAGCTTGAGGTCTAATTTTAAGCCCAAGGATACTCGTCTAGTTTGGAAATCAAAGAGTTTTGATTATGAACATGAAGTCTTTTTTATTGTTGTAATGACTCTAACTAATCTGTAATGATTCTGACTAATGATTCTGACAACTAAAATCCTTAGAGAATAAAGCAAACAAACAAAACTACCAAAATATTAAACACACATAACAGGATGGACCCTGTTTTTCAACTATACATAGCCCCACTTTCTCTACTTCTTCAGTTCTCAGCCTGAAATATGAATTGGCAATGCTTTTGAAATTTAATTGTTCCAACATAATACATAAAATGAACTATGTTTCAACAGCACTGTAGGATTCGTTTTTAGAGCTATTAAATGCATTTTATGGCAATGGATTTTCATGATTTGGGGCCACTTCATTTTGACCTGTAGGAATATTTGCAGTGAATCTCAATCTTTCTTCTATGTCTCGATAAAAGCTTCTAGCCCTCTTGCACTCTTTTGCCTGCTGATCCAAAGACTGAGGCTAATAAATAAATAGTAGCCCTCTTTGCCAATCCATTCTGCCCAAGTCCTGAAAGAATTTGTGTGTTCTCTGTGGTCAAGAGCAGTTTTCTAGTATCTAAATAAATAACTCAGCTAAAAGTTCTCTTTTTTTGTGGGGGAGAGAAGTATTTTCATTTCCAGAGCAGTTACCTTAATCCTTATCTACATTTGCCCTAAAAACTAAGCTGTGGTTGTTACTTGAGAGTGAGAATGTGCAGATATTTTAGTTAGACTCAATCTCAGCTCATTCCTTCAAGACCTCAGGGGATCCTTTGCTCTATTGCTCAAATCCCCTCTCAGTTCTCCTTCATTTGTTAAACTGAGGTCCAGAGATTACAGTTAAGCCTAGCAATGCATGCTGCTATAATGCTGATCATTAAATGCCTTGTCCAGATGGTCCCTGCTCTCACTGACAGATATTAAGTCTAAATTGTTTAGCTCCAGTGTTTCTTGTAGACTGCCCAATATGTTTACTGTGGTCCATTTACAGGAGGGCAACATTAAGCAGATCGGTTGCTAACATTCTGGCTCTAGCCCTGATGAGAAAAGTGGCAGATCTGGGGAGGAATGTGAAGGACATAGCAAATGAGTTAAGTTACACCCTATAGCCCCAGCAACATGAGGGCAGCCAACTATTTTAGTAATCTGCCAGAGACAGGTAGGAATTCAAGCTTAGTGCTCAGTTCATGCTGGCCTGGAGATTAGCAGTACAGCAACTTATACCTCAAACTATTTTCCTTGGAGTCATGGAAACAGCAAGCAAGCCAC
>PVKH010025859.1:0-13338 GCA_004027955.1 Chaetophractus vellerosus | reverse complement strand
GATCTACCCCATCCATCCCCACCACCCCTGGGCCCACAATGCCCCCTGGATGGACACCCCAGATGAGGGGATTCAGAGATTCAAGCCACAGAGTGTCCTGGCTCACCAGTTCATCACCCACCGTGAACCATCCCTGCGCCCAAGATTCAACCCCCCATATTTGTGAGTGAATCAGACCTCCAAAAATAGGGAGCCCTTCTCCCTCCACCCTTCCATGCAGGTTCTCCACCCACCAACCTCTTATGATATTCTTTATTTCCATGGGGTCAGTATTGATATCACTTTCTTCATTCCTTATTTTTTGTATTTGCATTTGCTCTCTCTTTTTCTTTGTTAGTCTGCCTAAGGGTTTGTCAATTTTATTGATGTTCTCAAAGAACCAGCTTTTGGTTTTGTTCATTTTATCTAGTGCTTTCTTATTTTCTATTTCATTTTGCTCTGCTTTGATCTTTGTTATTTCTTTCTTTCTGCTTCCTTTAGGGTTGGTTTGTTGTAGTTTTTCCAATCCTTTCAGGTGTGCAATTAATACGTCAATTTTAGCTCTTTCTTCTTTTTTAATATATGCATTTAGAGTTATAAATTTCCCTCTCAGTACTGCTTTGTCTGCTTCCCATAGGTTTTGGATTGTTGCATTGTCATTTTCATTCGATTTGAGGTTGTTACTGATTTCCTTTGTGATTTCTCCTTCACCCACTGTTTGTCCAAGAGTGATGTTTAATTTCCATATCTTCATGCCTAATTTAGTTCTCTGGCCCTTAGTGATTTCCAATTTCATTTCATTGTGGCCAGAGAAGTTGCTTTGTATAATTTCAATCATTTTGAACTCATTGAGAGTTTTTCTATGGCCTAGCATGTGGTCTATCTTGGAATATGATCCATGTGAGCTTGAGAAGAATGTATATCCTGCTGTATTAGGGTGTAGCATTCTGTATATTTCTATTACGCCCAGGTCCTCTAATGTATTATTCAGGTTCTTTGTTTCTTTACTGATTCTCTGTCTAGATGTTAGGTCTAATGGTGATAATGGTGTTTTAAAGTCCCCCACTGTAATTGTGGATACATTTATTTTTGCATTTAGTTTTTCCAGTGTTTCCCTCACATATTTAGAGGCACCCTGATTAGGTGCCTAAATGTTTATGGTTGTTCTCTCTTCTTTAGACATTACCCCTTTTACTAATATATACTCTCCATCTTTGTCTGTTATGATTGTTTTGCATTTAAAGTCCATTTTGTCAGATAATGGAATAGCTATTCCTGCCCTTTTTTTTGGTTATTATTTGCTTGTAAAATTGTTTTCCAGCCATCTACTTTCAGCCTCCTTGAATTCCTGTGTCTAAGGTTGGTGTCTTGTAAACAACACATAGATGGGTCATATTTCTTTATCCTTTCTGCCAATCTGTGTCTCTTGACTGGTGAGTTTAATCCATTAACATTCAGTGTTACTTCTCTCAATGAATTTCTTACATCCCCCATATTTTCTTTGGGTTTCTGTTGTCATATGTAGTTTTTTTCTCTTTATGTCATTTTTGTTGTTCTTACACTCTCCTCCAACTCTCTCTCTCCTGTTTTTTTCCTTTAAACATTTAGAGCTTCTTTTAGTATTTCTTGAAGTGCAGGTTTCTTGTTGGCATATTCCCTTAATTTCTGTTTATCTGTGAATATATTGAACTCCCCATCATTTATGAAAGCCAGCTTTGCTGGATAGGGAATTCGTGGTGGAAGTTTTTTCTTTTCATACCTTGACTATGTCATACCACTGTCTTCTTGCCCCATGGTTTCAGCTGGGAAGTCAGCACTTAATCTTATTGTGTTTTCTTGTTTGTGATGGTTCTCTTTTCTCTTGCTCCCTTGAGTATTTTCTCTTTGTCTTTAGCATTGGACATTATGACAAGGATATGACTTGGGGTTGGCCTGTTGGGATTTATACTGTTATGGGTGTGCTGTGCTTCCCGGATATGTACATTCATCTCCCTCATTAGGGTTGGGATGTTTTCAGCCATTATTTCCTTCAAAAATCGTTCTGTTCCTTTTCCCTTCTCTTCTCCTTCTGGGATGCCTATAATGCATATGTTTGTGCGTTTTGTGTTATCGGTTAAATCCCTGAGTCCCTGCTGGATTTTTTTCTATCTTTTCATCTATCTTTTCTACTATCTCTTTGATTTCAGATGGACTGCCTTATAGATGACTAGTTCTTTCTTCTGAATGTTCAAATCTGCTGTCATGTGAATCTGTCATCTTTTTGATTTCTTGGATTATGCTATTCATCAGCATCATATACGTTATTTTTTATGCATGTTTACAATTTCTTCAGTATGTGCTCCCAGTGTCTTCTTAATATCCTTAATCTCTTCCTTCATTTCATTAAGTTGGCCCATGATATTTTTTTGGACAACTTTAATTAGTTCTTCTATGTTCTGTGTCTCTTCCTCATTTTTGGTTTGTTCTTTGGAGTGATCCGTGTCTTCCATTTTCTCATTATGACTTGTAATTTTTTTGTTTCCCTCTGGTCATCATTTTCCTTGATGGGTTTATCCAGTTGATTAGCTTCTCTCTCTGCTCTAGAGTTTTATTTAGCTTATAGTTCTGTGTGTGTGTTAAGTTTTCTCATTGATACTTTCTCCCCCTTGTTGTATTTCCTTGCTTTTTTCTATGTTCCTTTGAAGGAAGAAAATTTGGGCCAGAGCAATCAAAAGGGGTAAGAAAGGAAAAGGGATAATAGTACTATTGATAAAAGTTAGAAGAGGGGCTGTATCAGATTTAGTAAATTGAATATTTAACTCATGTAGGCAGTGTAGAGTGATAGTGGAAAAATTGGAGTGCATAGAATGGAATGGAGAATCAAATAGAGATAAATATATAGAATATTTTATATGGCCAGATGATGAGGAGAGAGCAAACTAATAAGAATAGGCTGAAAGAAAAAAGTTAGTATGAATTGAAAGAAAGAAAAGAGAACTGAAAAGACAAGATAGAGTTTAACAAGGGTGAAGTTGAAAGCAAATGAAAAAACGTGGAATGTAAGAACCACAATAGAAAGATGAAAGTAGAAAGATGAAGGAAGAAGAGGAGATAGTGTTGGTAGACACAATCAGTATACACAGAGGATGGAAAGTCAAGGGTGAAGAAGACCAGCAAAGAAGAAAAAAGCTATTAGCACCTAATTAAAAAAAAACAAAAAAAAACAAGGAGGATAGAGTAGAGGTAAGAAACACACAAGCATGCAGTCAAAGCTTAAGGAAAAACAGTGCTCCTTTTGGGCCCTTGTGGAGCCTCTCAGCCTGTGTTCATTAATCAATTGCCTTGCAGCCTTCTCTCTGCAGGTTTTGAGGCAGAATTTAGTAATTAAAGCAAGTCAATACATTTCTCTCTAATTTTTGAGGTAATAAGGGTCCTTAAAGAATGCCTCTTCTAGACCACCCCCTCCTGTGAGGGGTCCCCAAATAGGCTCGTGGAGACTTATCTATTACTTCCCACTGCCTGACTCCCCCAGGGAAGCTGAGACTGTGTTACTCAGCATGGAGCTGTAAAATGACTGGGACCACCCTTTGCTGAGCCTAGCGCCCTCAGCCCAGCACCACTTCCAGCCAGCTAATCACTCCCATAAACTGCTAGGGCGTTCTGGCGACTAAACCCACAGAAATGAAAACCCTCTCCACCCTTTGTCAGAACTTTCCCACTCTTGAGGTTTATTCCCCCCTCACAGTTCTACTGGTGAGGATTCAGACTGCCCAACCACCCTCCCAGAGAACTGAGTTTAACCGCATGTGTTTCTGGCTGGGGAGTAAAGAACTCATGATTTTATGTTGAACAGTCCAACTCACAGTCCAGTTGCCTCCAGACCAATGCACTTAATACCTCCATCCTCTAGGCTCCCAGAAAAGACCACCCTGGCAGGCTCCCATCCCCAATCAGCCATCCTCTGCTTCAGTGCTGGAAACTGTACACCCAAACCAACACCATCTTGTCTCTGGCTCTTATATCAACTTTAATGGGTTAAAACCATTGCTGTGACTTTCTCAATTAGAAATTTTAAACAATAAGGTTAATAAATAATAACAAAAATTTGGGGAATTAACATCATAATATAACATATATGGACATATGGAATCTGCTATGAATTTAAAACATCAACCTAGCAATATATTTATAGAACATTGAAAAGGTTATTATGTTTTTTCTGAATATATTCTTCCTAGTGTTAATGATTTAGAATAATATTAAAAATTGCTATATCTATAATTTATTGAATGGCAGGTTGGTTTTTGCATAGATACTTCAATATTAATTAGGGCCTTCCTAGGAAAGAGAATCTATAGGATATAAGCACCTTTTTGTGTGTATGTGCAAGGTAAATATTATAGCATATATTTTATGACATGACATTTATTATAGAAATAGGCTTAGACAACTGTGGGGATGGGCAAGTCCAAACCATTTATGGCAAGCCACAAGTGAGGATCCCTAATCAATGTGTTCAGTGAAATCTCTAGGAAGAGTTTGCTGACTGAAGAAGAGGGGGACATTTTTCCCTCTGACTGCTCAAGTCATCATATCTTCCTTTAAGATTCTGAAAAGTTGGATGAGACTATTCTCATTGTTGATGACAGTCTCTTTAGTTGACTGTAAACATTATTTGCCATAGATGCAATCAACTAATTGATGATATTTATCTGTGAGATTTCCTCACATTAACAATAAGACCCATGCTTGCTTGACCAAACAAATGGACACCATGTGCGGGACAAGTTGACAATGAACTTAATCACCAAAGTTATCTATTTTTATTTTGACATACAATTAAAATAAACTTCTTTTATGACATAAAGGAATTATTAATTGTTTTAGATTTGATAATGGCTTAGTGATGATGTTTAAAAGAATCTAAATAGTTAAGTGTTTTCCCAACTTTCAAAATTGTGCTTTTGAGTCTCTCTATACATCAGCCAGAGAGATAATCTGAAATTCTTATTCAAATCAATATCTACCTCTGTGCAAATCCTTCTAGTGACTTTTGAATAAATCCAGTTATTCAGGCCTTCATGATGAGCCGTTGGATCCATGCATGACCTCATTCATAGCACATACTCCTGTACTGAATTTATGAAGCTAAGCTTGTTTATCCTCATTGCTTCAGGTGCTACTACTCTCTTTCTACACAAATTCATATTGACTTGCTTCCTCAGTTTATTCCAAATTCTCCCCAATATCCCGGTAAAGTCAGGCCTTTTCTGGACAATCAATTTAAAATAGTAGCTTCATAACATTATATCACATTGCCTTGTTTGTTTTTATTTTGTAAGCTTTAGAATTACTTAACAATTTATTATTTATCTGTACAAACATTTTGTGTGTGTTTTCCCCTTCAATATGTAAGCTTCTTAAAGGCAGATATATGTCTTTATGGTTTACTTATGTAAATGTCTGGTTATAAAAGTAGAATTAACTTAGTTACTTTTAGTTTCTATTTTCTTGTATCACATTTATAATTGAATGATATTCATATGTGAGATTTTTCCAAAAATCACACTTTGAAATATTAAAAAATATACTAATAACTTTTCTTTTAATATTTAAAAAATAGCTACCATATGCCAATAAGTATTCTACATATTTTTGTACTAAAATATTTCCTCCTTCCACAGACAGTAGTATCTATTATCATTATTGTATTTGTTACAACTACCATGTCCATTATAAAAGTGAGCAGACAGATCTTTTTCTCAGTCATACAGATATAGTTATAAGATAATTATTAATCCTTCAGTTATATTATGTTCCATATTCTCCATTTTTGAAGTATACATCATAACATAAGAATTCAAATTTTTTAAAGGCTAAGATAAAGGTAACATGATAGCTAACAGCCTGGTTTGCTTTGAAGTATAACATGTTATAATATATTTATCCTCCTAGTTTAGTTATCTTCTATTCAGAATATTTATATTTCTTTTAGTTCATTAATATAATGTGTATCTATGAATAGACTTGCACACACTCGACCATAAGCATATATTCACTCATCTACAAATATGTCTGCTCTAAGATTTCCTGGGATAAATTATAATGCTTACATTAAGATACATCTCAATAATTTATGAGATAGAGTTAATGGTTGAAAAGACTAAGGTCTATCCAGTATAACTTCTATATTCTATGGTGTTCCAATAAAAACCACAAAAGGATTGCAGAGAAAGCAAGTTGATTTTAATAATCTTGAACTTATAAAAGAGCCAGTTCTAATATTAAGTCTACATACAATCCTCATGCCCATGAGAAAATGTCCATCAAGTCCCTTCGTATCAAACAACATGGTACTCTAACAAAAGAAACAAAATCTAATCCTTTGTTGATTGAGATAGATACGTGTTTATAAGGAAAATATTGTATTACTTTAGTATGTGATTTCTGACACCTGTACCTCTGGAAATGCCACCTTGTTTAAGGTGAAAAATCTTGAGAATGTTACCTAATCTCTCTGCTCATGTTTGATAATTAAGGATATAATAAAAGTAATATCCTTAAAATATTGCATGGTATTTAAAATGAAGAAAAACATATTGCTCTCATAATATTTATAGACAAAACAGTAAATTAAATGTATCTTTTTTAAAAAATAAACTTGCATATTAAATTTAAGGTGAAGTAAATGTCTTTGGTTACTAATTGAAATTTAATAAACTTATTTAAAGATAAGTAACTAGTGTATCTGATTATGGTTAATTTTAAGAAATTTGTAGATGAATTGTGTAAACTGAGGCATTTAAAAGGCTATTTCCAAGAAGCCATTATTTCTTAGAAACTTAAATTGATATTAATATCAAAAAGTAAATTTGTAACAGGGAAAACTGGCATCAGTCACTTCAAACTGCATATTAAAGTGGTGATAACATGGAGCAGGATTCAAGGAAGCATGTTAGTGTTCATCTTGTTATAATAACTATGACTTGTCATGAACAAGATTCATAGTTACTTGCAACAACATTGAGAGCATGATGTACTGGGCTGCCTTCCCCTATTAGACACTGCCTATGCTCTAAAGAGACTCATGCCTTTCTATTTGCAAACATAGTGGACTCCCCAGGATGGGAGTCCAACACCTTCCCACTCATTGTGTGGGTCTCCACCCACTGACACACCCCAATATGACAAGATGAACACTCACACACTCCCTAGAAGCCTGTCCCAGGTGTGTCCTGTCACACATGTCCCCCACATCCAACACCCTAAACCAATAACCCTCCACTGCCATATTTGCCAGAAGAACATTCCCAACATTGTAGTTTCAACCACATACCTGCAAATTACCAGAGGTCACCTACTTCCTCCACAAACCCTCCCCCCTGTTCAATGGACAGCCCAACACACCCACCCCACCTTACCCCCTCACATTCCAGCACTGACAAAATAGCATCACTGCATGACTGCCATGCCCATCTGCTGAACAACTACATCCTTCCACCTTATCATAGATTTTGCCTATATTGGCATTGGCTCACAATCTTAGTCTCCATTTCTGTCTCCTGCAAATGTATCTTCCAGATTCTAACTCTGTGAGTCTTCTCAATTTGCTTAATTCAGATCAGTGAGGTCATGTAATATTTGTCATTCAGTGCCTGGCCTGCTTCACTCAATATAAGGTCTTCAAGATTCATGCATGTTAATCCATGTGTTTACACTGCATTCCATCTTACAACTGAGTAATATTCCATTGTATGTATATACCACAAATTGTTTATCCATTCATCTGTTGATGGACATTTGAATTGTTTCCAACTTTTGGCAATAGTGAATAATGCTGATATGAACACTGGTGAGCATATATCTGTTCATTTCCCTGCTTTCAATTCTTCTGGGTATATACCCAGAAGTGGGATTGCTGGATCATATGCCAGTTCTATATTTAGGCTCCTGAGGAAATGCCAAACTGTCCTCCATAATGGCTGTACCATTCTACGTTCCCACCAACAGTGGATAAGTCTTCCCTTTCCTCCACAACCTCTGTTTCTTTAATATCCTCCAGTCTAATGCATGTAAGATGATATCTCATTATAACTTTAATTTGCATTTCCCTAATAGTTAATAGCTAGTGTTGTTGAGCATCTTTTCATGTGCTTTTAAGACATTTGTATTTCTTCTTTGGAAAAGTGTCTATTCAAGTCGCTTGTCCATTTTTTAAATGGGTTGTTTTTCTTCTTTTTGAGGTGTAGGATTTCTTTATATATGCTGGATATTAGGCTCCTATCAGATATAAGTTTACCAAATATTTTCTCCCATTGAGTAGGCTGCCTTTTCACTTTCTTGACAAACTCCTTTGAGATGAAAAAGATTTTAATTTTCAGGAGGTCCCATTTATCTTTTTTCTTTCACTGATCATGCTTTGGGTGTAAATTTCATGAAACCATTTCCTAATAAAAGATCCTGTAGATAATTCCCTGCATTTTCTTCCAAGATCTTTATGGTCTTGTTTATTATATTTAGATCTTTGATCAATACAGAGTTAATTTTTGCATAAGGAGTGAGATGGTGTTCCTCTCTCATTTATTTGGATATGGATATCCAGTTCTCCAAGCAACATTTTTGAAGAGGCCATTTTCTCCCAATTGAATGATCTTGGTGGCCTTGTCGAATATTAGTTGGCTGTGTATGCAAAGGTCTATATCAGAACCCTCAACTCTGTTCCAATGGTCAGTATTTCTGTCTTCGTGTCAATGCCATGCAGTTTTGACCACTGTGGCTTTTTAGTATGTTTTAAAGTCAGGTATTGTGATTCCTCTGATTTCATTTTTCTTTTTCAATATGCCTTTGGCTATTAGGAACCTCTTGCCCTTCCAAATAAAATTCATAGTTAACTTTTCCCATTCAGCAAAAAAATGTTGTGGTAATTTTTATTGGGATTGCATTAAATTTGTAATTAATTTTTGGTAAGATAGACAGCTTAATGATGTTTAGTCTTCTTATCCATGAACAGGGCATATTCTTTTATTTATTTATGTCTTCTTTGATTTCTTTTAACAGTGTTGTGTAGATTTCTGCATATAAGATGTTTACATAACTGCCTCCCAGTTTGAAACATGACTCCCAGGAATGAGCCTCCCATGCACCGAAGGATTACTACCAAGCAACAATTAGCAATGCAAATGGAAAAAGAACTTGACCAATATGGGGAAAATATAAAGATAAATGAGTTTATAAGGCTACGAGACTTCAAGTGAGTCAGGCCCTGAGCCTCAACAGAGTTGCATCACCTACTCTCTAGTTCATTGGACTCACCCAGGACAACTAACAAGGAGGTGATGATGGACAATCACCATTCAAAGGAACTGAGAGAGTCTATAACTGCAAGCACGAGAGTTTCATCCATTGGCTGTATGGGACTGAAGACCCTCTCAATTAAAGGTGGAGTGGACACCATCATCCCAGATTCCTCAGGATTTGGGAATGAATTATGGACTACAGTGGACTTGCTGATATTCTACTGTAGAGTTATTGTGATTCTAGTAATGGAAGAACTTATATCATTGATGTGGAGGCAGTGGTCACTGGAGGTTCTGAGGTCAGGGAGAGGGAAAACAAGTGTAGTATGGGGGCATTTTCAGGACTTCTAGTCATCCAGAATGACATTGCAGTGACAGATACAGTCCATTATGTATCTTGCCATAAACTACGGAATTGTAAGGGAAAGAGAGTATACCACAATGTAAAGTATAATCTATGCATTGTGGCAATGCTCCAAAATGTTTTCATCAATTGTAATGAATCTATCACGCTAATGAAGGATGTTGTTAATGTGGGTAAATATGGGCAGTGTGGGGAGTGGGGCATATGGGAATCCTCCATATAGTTTTATGTAACATTTATGTAATCTAAATATCTTTTTTAAAATAAAAAAAAACTCAGAACAGTTCCTGTCACATCGTAAATGTTCAATAAATCTTACCTCATTTAAAAAAGACATTTATATCTTTAGCTAAAATTTATTCCTAGATATTTAATTATTTCATTGCTATTCTAAATGTGATTTTGTTCTTGATTTCCTCCTCAGATTTCTCATTATTGTTATACAGAAAGGCTACTGATATTTGCACATTAATTGTATAACCTTCCACTATACTATGGAACTCATTTATAAGCTCTAGAAACTTTGTTGTATATTTCTCAGGGCTTTCAAGTTATAGGATCATGTAATCTGCAAATGGTGAAATTTTTAATTCTTCCTTTCCAACTTGGATGTCTTTTATATATTTTTCTTGCCTAAGTGCTCAAGCAATTACTTCTAACACAATGTATAATAAGAGCAGTGAAAGTGGGCCTCCTTTCTTGTTCCAGCTCTTAGATGGAAAGGTTTTAGGATTTCACCATTGAATATGATGTTAGCTATGGGTTATTCATATATAACCTATATCATGTTGAAGAAGCTTCCTTCTATTCCTCTTTTGAAGTGTTTTTTATCAAGAAAGGGTGCTGTATTTTGTCAAATGCATTTCTGCACCTATAGAAATGATCATGTGATTTTTTTCCTTTTGATCTGTTTATGTGGTGTATTACATCGATTGATTTTCTTATGTTGAATCATCCTTGTATAACAGAGATGAAACCCACCTGGTCATGGTGTACAATTCATTTTATGTGGTTTGGGATATGATTAGCAAGTACTTTGTTGAGGATTTTTGCATCTAGATTCATTAGATAGATTGGTCTATAGTTTTCCTTTCTTGTGGCATCTTTGTGTGTCTTTGCTATAAATGCGATATTGGCATCACAGAATGAGTTTGGCAATTTTGCTCCTATTTTTTGGAAGAGTTTAAGGAGGATTGGTGTCAGATTTTTCTGGAATGTTTGTTAGAATTCACCTGTGAAGCTGTCTGGTCGTGGGTTCTTCATTTTGGGGATTTTTTTTTGATGAAAAATTCTAACCCATTATTTGTGATTAGTCTGTTGAGTTCATCAATTTCTTCTTTTGTCAATGTAGGCTGCTTAAGTGTTTCTAGAAATTTGTCTATTTCCTCTAAATTATCCTTATTGTAGGCATACAATTTTTCAAGTTATCCTTTTATGGTTCTCTTTATTTCTGTGAGGTCAGTGGTGACATCACCTTCCTCATTTCTTATTTTATGTGTTTGAATCTTCTTAGTTTTTTTCTTATTAGTCTAGATAAGAGTTTGTCAATTTTATTAATCTTCTCAAAGAACTAGCTTTTGGTTTTCTTTTTGTTCTCTAGTGCTTTCTTGTTTTCAATTTAATTTAGTTATGCTCTTATCTTTGTTAGTTCCTTCTTTCTAATTGTTTTGGGGTTAGTTTGTTGTTCTTTTTCTAAATCCTCCAGGTGTGCACTCAGGTCTTTTATTTTTAATTCTTCTTGTTTAATATAGGCATTTTAGGACAATGAGTTTCCCTCTCAGTACTGCTTTTGCTGCATCCCATAGGTTTTGATATGTTGTGTTGTCATTTTCATTCATTTCAAGGTATTTATTTCCTTCTTTTATTTTTTTCTACTTGACTCACTGTTTTTGTCCAAGAGTGTGTTGTTTAACTTCCATATCTTTGTGCCTAATCTGGTTCTCTGCCCATTATTGGTTCCAGCTTCATTCCATTGTAGTCAGAGATATTACTTTGTATAATTTCAATCTTTCTGAATTCATTGAGTGTTGTTCCATGGCCTAGGATGTGGGCTATCCTGGATAATGATCCATTTGCACTCAAAAAGAATGTATATCCTGCTTAGTTGGGTGTAATGTTCTGTATATGTGTATTAGGTCCAGATTCTCTAATGTATTATTCAAGATCTTTGTTTCTTTATTGATTCTCTGTTGAGATGTTCTGTCTAATGGTAATAATGGTACATTAAAGCCCCCCACTATAATTTTAGATGTATCTGTTTCACCAGTTAGTTTCTCCTGTGTTTGCCTCATATATTTTGAGGGACCCAGGTTGGTGCATAAATGTGTAATATTTTTCTTTCTTCTTGTTTGATCATCCTTTTTATTAATATTTAGTGTCCTTCTTTGTCTCTTACAATAGTTTTGCATCTAAAGTATATTTTGTGTATATTATTTAAGCAAATCCCTCTATTTTTTGGTTATTGTTTGCATGTAAAATTGTTTTCCAACCATTCACTTTCAGCCTCCTTGCATCTCTTTTTCTGAGATGAGTTTCTTGCAGACAGCATATAGATGAGTCATATTTTCTTATCCAATCTTCTCATCTATGTTTCTTGACTGGAGATTTTCATCCATTAACATTTAATGTTACAACTATCAATAAATTACTTCTATTGACCATATTTTCTGATAGTTACACACATTGGGGCTTTGCCATCAGACATAGATCACAGTTCAGGCCATAGACAACCCTCTCTTCTTTACAGTTCCTGAATGATACATGATCATACAAACTGGTCTACATCCTCCATTGCAGCATCATCCATGACAATTCCCAGGTCCCACCCCCCCAAAAAAAAAAAACTTGAATTACAATTGCTTTTCCCTCACCCTGCTCCCAAAGTGTCCAATGACCCTGGCTCCACATAATTTTGCAATTTCTTGCATTGCATACATCATAAGTCTGTATCAGGACTCCAACAAGTCCATTCTAGTCCATAGTTGTTTCCCCAATCTTGAGGAGTCTGGAATGGTAATGTCCCCTCCACAATGGAAGGGATATCCTGCCTGCAGCTTCAGGCTCTCTGGATTCCCCTGCATAGCCGTCTTCCATTGTCAACTCCCAACTAGGTGTCCTGGTTGAGTCCATTGAGTTGTAGCATAGGAGTTGCAGGTCCTCAGAGTTCTGGACCCAGTTGGCTTATGGTCAGTATGTAGTTTCCATTCTATGGAAGTACACCTAAAACTCTGGCATCAAATATAGGTTTGAAAAGAAGAGACATTTGGACCATGTGCAGTGTTAGACATATTTTGGTCAGTTTCTATCACTCTCAGGAGCAAGAATTCCAAGTTAGGGCCCAATAGTAAGGCACCAAACTCTGGGATTATCTGCCCTGGTATAGGACCTGGATATCTTCAAAGTCCTCTGGTGGCCCTCTGTTTGGGGTGAGTTCCATATTGGAAGTCTAGGAGGTCCTACTGGGATTTGCATAAGTGTTACCTCTTGGTTGCCCTCCTGACTCATTTTGAAGTCTCTTAGCCCTATAAACTCATTTGTCTTTACTCTTTCCCCTTTTTATTTGAAGTCTTTTCCCAGTTTTCCTGCCCGTTGGCATTTGTTAGTAATCCCTCATTGCCAGGGAGGCTCATCCCTGGGAGTCATGTCCCACACTGGGAGGAAGGTAATGTATTCATATTCTGAGTTTGGCTTAGAGAGAGGCCACATTGAGCAACAAGGAGG
>PVKH010025858.1:0-13338 GCA_004027955.1 Chaetophractus vellerosus | reverse complement strand
TTCTTGTCAACACTTTGCATTGCTGGCTTAGCCCTTGCTACAAGCTGATGGTTTCTCCTAGGAGTAGTAAGACAGCCAGCTTAAAATTTCTAAAACACTTGTGATAAAGCGCAAACTCAGCCTGTGAGGTTTTTAATTGCTGCAAGAAAGAGGTTCAGTAAAAACTTTCTATTGGGAGCCACTGACGTGCCTAGGGATACTCAATTCTATCTCCAGCCTCAATTCTATTTTAAGGCCTAAGATATTTAACCAGTGGCAGCTGCTAACCTGCCCTTTCAAGAGCCTCACTTGATATACTGGGTTTTCTGCCTTGCTGTGAGGCCCAAACTCATCCTCTCCAAGGCTAGTATGCCTTTCCCATGCCAGTCCCCCTCAGAGGTTGGAGCCTTGCGGCATACTGGCAGACTTCCTTGAGGTCGGCTCCCTGCCAGTTAACTGGGTACCACCCCTGTGGGTCCTCTGCTGCCAATCCATAAAAATGAATTGAGGGCATCCAACCAGCTCATTTACCCACGGACTCTGCTTGCCTGGCCATGGACCTCTTGTTGCTATAGTCTATGGACGCACTACTTTTCCCTCCTAGACAGAAGCTTCCTTCAGCATCTGCAGGTGAAACCTGTTGCCCAGAATCTGTCCCACCCTTTTTGACTAGTGAGCTCCAGGCTGTAACCTTCCCCAGAAAGTCCTGTCCAGCCACACCTTAGGTCTTGAGGCAGGACACCTAAGTTCAACACCGTCATCCGCGTCTTGTTTATGCTTGGTTATGGCCAGGGGAAGGTCATCAAATGGTGAGGCATGGCCGAGTGGACCTCTCGGTTAGGAAGCTCTTATTCTGTGATAACTCCTCTGCCAATGGCAAGAAGCAAAGAGGGAACTATTTCTCTACTTTCTTCTCCAGTTCACTTAAGGAATTTTGTGTTGGCTCATAGAACAAAAAGATCATTGACGAAGAATGTCTAGAACATTAATACTGCAATTAACCAAAAAGAAAACCACAGAGAACACCAAAAAAAATTCAAGAAAAAACAAAGGTTAATAGTCACACCATGCACAAGTAAACATCATTATTACATTAGACTATTTTTGTACATTTATCAACCTAAACAAATTTAGAATCATAATATAGTCATCCTTTTTTAAAATTGGTATTAGCTCATAAATTTTTAGCTTCAAAAACAAGGAATAAAAGTTACAGGGTACAGAAAATCTAATTTAGCATATTGTCCCACTGCTGAGCATGTTATAAGTGTTGACTAAAATTGATGGTTAATTGAAATCTTGCCCTTGATTACTAAAAATTATTAAAGACATTCATGTTTTACAACAAAACTGGCTACTAATTTGAATATTTTGGAGATCTAATAGTTAGCTAATTGGAAAATTCTGGTTTAACCTCTTTTTCTATCATATGACATCAACTAAGTTATTTTTTCTGAGCTTCAGTGCCTTCCTCTTTAACATTGGATATTGATATATACAGAGCATAAAATGTCTTTCTCAACCCTTCCACTACCATAACATTCATGGCACATGACAATTTCATGTACTACACGTGGCATATGCGTTAACTCTTATACCTGTCTTGTTTCTCTCACGAGAGATGTCATAATGCAAATGGAATGAGAGTGCATTCAGGATACCTAAAAATATAAAGATAAATAGCATTTTCTAAATTAAAGGCACCAGTGTTTCACAACAAAAAGACTGACATCCATGGTGTTAAAATACATAATAAATTGGTAAACACTAAGCCAAATAAGGTGTAACTATTTCAGTAATTACATTAAAGTGGAAGGTCTGTTTCTCACTTTGCAGAAATCTCACCCAGGTGGGTAAACACTTTGCAAGTTTGGATACCACCTGACAAGAAACAATTAAGAAACTCAGTGTTTAATTTGTTAATATGTTACCTAATTTAAATTAAAGATAAATTAAACCGGGTTCTTTATTTATTAACAGGATTCAAGTAAACAATGTTTAGAGAAATAAATAGCTTTGAGTTTCTTTGTGACTGATTTTAATTATGAAATAACTTTCAAAGAAAGCTCCTCATTCATTCCATTTAGAATAATTTCAGAAAGCAAATCTCTGAGCTGTAATTGATAGCTTTTAGATAACACCTTCATCTCAAATACTCGCTTATGACACAAGCTAAATAGTATTCTTCCAGGCATAGATTATGACTTTTATCAATTCATAAGGCTAAATTTCCAATGGCCATTTAAAGAATAAAAATATATATAATCATTATACGAAATTTCCAATATATGTAAAACTGAATTGTAATTAATGGGAATTCATTGTCAATATCCATGGCCAATTAGGTAACTATTATTAAAGGCTACACAGCACAATTAAGCTCTTTAATCAATTTAAGATTATTTTCATCATTGCTCATCTTATATTTTTCTGATAGAAACTCTATCCCAACTATCAAGATCAAAGAAAAAAATACTCTTTTGCCTATCATCTTAAAACTTTCACTCTCTATGGGTCAATCTGAAAGGCAACGCATCTGCTTAACATCAAGCAGTTTTCAGAACTCTCCTTGAGAGTTTTTCCACCATCAGTGATTCATCACCACCTCCTTTATGTGATCATCTGATACATCTTTTAAAGTCTACATTTTAAAGTTATTTCAGGGGCCCACTTAATCAGGGTTACAGAGGCTCTGTGAGCTCTCCTTTATCTCTGCCCCACTCAGATTTTGTCTCAGCGCTCCTAGACCATGGCTGCAGCAACTCCAATCATGGTTTGCCAGGATGGCTTTACCCAAAAGAATAATTTGGGTTTCCTCCATTCCATGCCTTTGAAGAATTAAAAATAAAATAAACTCAATAAATTATAAGCTCCAAACAGATGGCCTAAAATAAATGCCAAGAGCCTATTTTATTTTTATTTTTTAATGGTACAATTCCACTATTTGTGATTTTTAATGATCTTCATGGGATAAAAAAAAAAGTGTCTTAGTTTGAGCATCTACTCTCCAATATGAAAGCTAATATTTTTAGATCAGTAATGGGATTGGAAAGAAAAGAAGATGCCCCATGAGGACAGGGATTAGGTTTGCTTTGTTCACCACTTTATTCCCTGAACCTACCACAGTGCCTGGCACGTAGTAGGCACTCAAAAACTATTTGTTACAAGAAATAAACAAAGGAAGGAGAGAAGAGAGAGAGAGTTGGAAAAAACAAGAAAACCAGAAAAATGTCATCCTAATCCAAAGTCATGGCGCTGCCAAATCTGAAAAAAAAAAAAATGTATGGCAGTTTGCATGCAACATAGTCAGAAATATCTGATGGAGTTAGCAAAGGTTAACCAAAATAGCAGATAGGGTTGTCTTTAAAATAATTGCTTTTCCTCAATATCCTAGTCCATCTATTGTTTGTCATTTACCATTTCCAGCCAATCCTACCATTTTACCTCTATTCCACGTTCATTTCCCCAGGCAAGCCCCAATGCAGAAACTCTTAAACCAAGAAGGAAGACGTGACTCACTTAATGGAACCCGATTATTGAATTCAACTGTCAAAGTCACAGGAGGTGTGAGGTGCCATTTAAAAAGCTACCAATAAAAGTTATTTGGAGGGGTTTTCCTCCCCATCTTATCCCCGTAACCCTCACCTCAAAAAAAAAAAAAATAGAAAAAGAAAAAGAAAAAGCAAACAGGGGTAAGTGGGATATCAGATATGAAAATAAGATGGCTTGGGAAAAAATCTGGTTTAAGTCGTCCTTAGACTGCGCATGTCATGAAAGGCGTGGCTTGTGTGCCCCTGGGCTCTGGTTTTTTGAGAGCCAGAGCTGTAGCGTATTTGAAATAGCCTGGTGTCTTTTGTTTTGGGTTTCCTTAGAAACAATCCCTGCCTCGAAGATTTGAGTAGTATAGTTTGGGAAGTCACGAAGCCCTGGTAGGGGAGGGAAGTGAACAAGTGTGACAGAAAGGGCAGAATTTGCAGAGCCCTCTTATTGCCTATGAATTAACCCAGGCTTCTTAGACTGGCACTCAGGGTCACTAGTCTGTTCTCAAATTCTGTCTCACCTCTTCCATTATTATAGTCCAGCCAGTCTCACCTGCATTCCTTCCTCAGAAGGAATGCTCTCTCTACATCTCCAACCAGGTCTGTAACACTTCCCCAACTTTTCTCCACGTACTACTTGTGGGGAAACTATATTTGTTTTTAAACTGAATTTGGCTTTCTACATTTTAACAATGCTCTTCAATTAAAACATAAGTTATTTTTCCCTTTAGCAAAGTCTCTTTAACAAGAAGCCAGATAAAATAAAAGTTGATATGCTTAGCCAAGGCAAGAGAGCAGTTATGGACGAGTTTAACATGAACATCTCATTGGGCAAGAGGATGCTCCCATCTTATTCCTTAATAAAGAAGAATGTCCAGAGGTGGGGGATCTTGGAATATTGCTTAGGAGTATGTAATTCTGATCTAATTGGACTAATTTTGATCATGGCAAGCGCGGCAACCTTTCTGCTGCCAAATTGGTAAATGGTTTCTGCTTCCATTCAGAAAGATTACTTAGCAAACTAGCATCAGGTTTTTTCTCATTATACGAGACAGGAAATGCACATAAAAGATATAGGAAACTACTTCCCAGAGATGTAGCTGGAAGAGAAAATAGCATAATATATCTCTGTGATACAGAATGCAAATTCATTATTCCATTGTTAGAAGCAGGATAACTTACTGAAATGTTAACATTGAAATATTAGTTTGTGTTCCTCAGAAAGAATCTAGAGGAGATGACTGGATGATACTTTTAGAGAAGCTAACCTACAGGCAATGCCTTCCAGTCTGCCCAAAATGCTCAAGCTCCTCCAGAGACCAGAGACCATGTGGCCTAGGGGAAAGCCTTGGGCTGGTACCCAGTGGCTGCAGGGGCTCCTCTAGCACCTCAGTACAGTGTATGGCCCAGATCCTTTACACGGTCATGACTGAGATTGAATTTCCTGCCATCCCAGAGATACCATATGTTGGACTGAGAATCAAGCTGATATACAGAAAATAAAGCAATACAGTATTCCATGCTCACCTGAATCTATGGATTGTAATTCATATTCCTTACATATTATGATGCACATTATATGATCACCTGCATGCTACAAAAAAAAGAGTTGTTTATGCCAAAAAAAAAAAAAAAAAAAAAAAAAAAAAAACATTACTGACTGCAGAGGAAGTGTTAAGAAGACCTTAAGGTATGCTTCCAGTCCAGATGGAGCAATTTTCTATGCGCTACCCTGGCATAGAAAGCTATAAAAAGTTATGAAAACTATGAACGGACTATAAGAAAGCCAATCAGAGCTGTTATATATTATATAGATGGTAAACATGCAACATCAAAATAAAAAATAAAGCCATAACACCATGGGAAGAACAGTAATTTGTTTGATGTTTCCCTTTACAACATATGTAGTCAAGTTCTAAACACATGTACAAATAACTGAAACATATTCACTAGCTTAGAAAGTGAAAAGTGACAAAAAGAAAAGGTAGGCTGAGCAAAAGGACTATGGGTGGGGCAGAAGGAGGCAGAATGCTATGTTAAATGGGATTCAGAGTCAGCCTCACAAAGAGGGTGACATTTAAGCAATGGCTTGACGGAGGGATTAGAGTTAGCCTAGTAGATGTTTGGGGGGAAAGCATTCTGGGAAGAGAGAAAAACAAGAACAAATGGAGAAATGCCGGTAGAGAAAAGGAGAGACTTGGCAAGAGTAAGAAAGGAAACACTTCAACCATAATGCTGATCTGATGCCTATAATAGGAGAGAAAGAAGGGAGGGGACTGGTCCACAAGAGCCTCAGGGTGCAGTGCAAGCCAGACCAAGAGGGAGCCTCTACATGGAGATGGCCCAATAGAGGAGTCCTGCATCCAGCAGAAATTGCCTTGCTCTAGAACCCCTGCCAAGCTCAGTCATCAGCTGGGTGGGAACATAGCCGCAGCGTGAACGCCACACAGCTGGAGGCTATCAGCCAGTTTCTCTTGAATCAGGAGCATGCCTGACCTGTTCAAGAAACAAAAAAAAGAGTCCAATGTGGCTGAAGCAGAGTAAGCAAGAGGGAAAGCAGTGATGAGGTCTGAGAGATAAGGGGGTGGAGGACCAGGTCATCTAGGATCTCCTAGACTATTATAAAGGCTTTGGCTTTTTCATTCAGTAAAATGAACTTATGACCAGTGAAAAACAAGGGACGACTTTGAGCAGAAATAAGCGTCATGGCTTTACTTCTGCTTTAAGAGTATCACTCTGGCTACCATGTTGAAAATAAGCTGTGAGGGAGCCAGGGTAAAAGCAGAAAGACTCCTTAGGAGGCTATCGCAGTGATTTTGATGAGAGATGAGGAGGGCTCAAGCAGCAGAGGAAGTGAATAGGGGTCCACTTGTGGATATATGTAGAAGGTAGAGCCAGAGAGATTTGCAAGATTGTATGTGAAGTGTGAGACAAAAAGAACAACGGAGGATAGCTTCAAGTCTTTTAATGAAACAATTGAAAGGATGGACTTGCCATCAACTAGAATATAGAAGGCTGTGGGTGGAGGAGGTTTGGGTATGGTCAGATTGAGATGCTTCTGGAAATCCAGCAGCAATGGCAATTAGGCAATGTGTACATGTGTGTGAATCCAAGCTCAGGAGGCAGGTCTGGGCTACAGACTGTGGTCATTCTGGAGTAGGGTAGGTCCTTAACCTGACATGACTGGTGTCTGTATAAGAAGAAGAAATTTGGGCACAGACTGATGAGGAGAGAACAACACTTAACGACTGAGGTAGAGAGCACTATGGATTGCCGGCAAGCCACAACCCAAAGCCAAGAGAGAGGCTCTTCAGAGGAAGCATGGCCCTACAGACACCTAAGTTTCAGGCTTAAAGCCTCAGAACTGAGACAATTGTGTTCTGCTGTTCTAAGCCACCCAGTTTGTTTTATGGCAGCCCTAGGAAATGAAGACAGTATTTAAAGTCATGATTCTGGATATGAAAAAGATGACAGAAATAAGTACCCAGCCATTTGACACTCCAAAATTAAATTAGGGGAGAATAAAAGGAGCCAGCAAAGGTAATTGAGAAAGAGTGACCAAGGGGATCAGAGAAAAGGCAAGAGAGCTGTTATTTGCCATTTATTTGTAGCTGCTGTTAGAACAGGACCTAGACTCCATGTTATATACATGTTATCTCTAATACTTAAAATAATACTACAGAGTAAATATTATTATTCACTATTTCCAGATGAGCCAGCACAAGGTCAGAGAGAGAGATCTTTTAGAAGCAGCATGGAACTCAGAGTGGTTCTGAGGGGAGGGAGAGAGAATAGATGGAACATGTGGCATTTTGGGGCCATTGGAATTGTCCTGCATGATAATGCAATGATGGATACAGGTCATCATGCATTTTGTCAAAACCTATAAAATTGTGTGGTGCAAAGTGTAAACCATAATATAAACTATAGACCACAGTTAATAGTATTGTTTCAATATGGGTTAATCAGTCATAACAAATGTACCACACTAATGAAAGATGTTGTTAATGGAGGAACTTGTGGGAGGGGGAGGGGGGGTGTGTGGGAATCCCCTGACTTTTTGAGGTAACATTTAGGTAATCTAAAGCTTTTCTAAAAATAAAGAAAAAAATGTTAAAAAAAAAAAAAGAGCATGGAGCCAAACTACATAGCTTCAAATCCTAGTTCTACCCTCACTAGCTCTGTGATCTTGGACAAGCTACTTCATCTCTGTTCCTCAGTTTCTTGACCTGTTAAAGGGGGAAGTATTCTACCTCACAGGATTGTTGTAAGAAGTAGATAAATTAGAACTCTAATAAAATAAATGAATTACTCTTAAATTTCTTTGAACCGTCTTGGCACATAGCAAATGCTATATCATTGCCTGTTGATTAAATGAGTAAACTTGCCAAAAGGCACACAGCTACTAAGTAGAAGAGCTAAGATTTGAACCTAGTATTTTCTGTGTTCAAAGCTCTTCCTGTTTCTATCATATCATAGGGAATGTGACTCTTTCCTTAGCACTAGCATAGCTTAATTAATCTAATTAGGGGGATTGATCATTTGGGAAAATGAAGAGAGAGCTCTGAAAGGTTGCGTTAAAGATGTCTTACTAAATAGGAAATGAAGGTTTGAGATAAGTTGAAGTCATGTAAACACGAAAGCAATGGAAGAGCCCAAGAGAGCCCGTGGCCACTGGGTCTAAGATGAAGGAAAACTGGTTCCATGAAGGTCTCTTTCTCAGAAAAAGAGACCATCTGGTATAGGTTTTTCAGAGGGAACTAAGAAGATCAAGGACTTTGCTTCTCTCCTGTCTTACCTAGAGCCGACTCTTTTCTTCTGGATCTTCACTTGCCTGGATGGGATGACCATCCCATGAATAGCTCTTTAAAGTGCTGCTGGAATAGTAATCAGACTTGAGAACTGTACTTAAAACAGTTCATTAAGTGACTATGTTCCTTGTTCCTAGGAAATATGCATGAAGTATTGTGTTCAAGTACGCAAAGTCTTAGATATTTAGAACATAGATATAAAAAGATGATAGAGTTAGAGATAGCTAGTGTTTTAGTTTGCTAGACTGCTGAAAGCAATATACCATGAAATGGGTTGGCTTTTAACAATGGAAATTTATTAGCTTATGAGCTAACAGTTTTGAGGCCATGAAAATGTCCAATCATCCAGACAATGCTTTCTTCCTGAAGACTGAAGACCAGCTGCCAGCGATCCTGGACTCCTTTGTCCCATGGCAAGACACATGGTGGCATCTGCTGGTCTCTCCTTTCTCTTCCCTGTTTCATTGCTTCTTGCTTCTGTGGCTTTCTCTTCATCTGAATTTCATTATCTTATAAAGAACTCCAGTACGAGGATTAAGACCCACCCTGAACGAGGTGGGCCACACACTAAGTGAAGTAGCCTCATCACAAGATCCTACTTACAATGGGTTCACACCCACAGGAATGGACTAAATTTAAGAACAGGCTTTTCTGGGACTCATACAGCTTCAAACCACAATAGATACATAGATAGATAGATAGATAGATAGATAGATAGATAGATAGATAGATAGATAGATAGATAGATAGATAGATAGATAGATAAAGGAGGGGAGGAGAGAGGAAGGGAGTGAGAGAGAGAGAGAACAAGGGAGCAGGATATGAGAAAGGAAAATATTAAAAGTTGGTGGATCTGGTTATCTGGGTGGGAGGTATGGTGGAGTTCTCTGTATGGGTTTTGTATTAATTTTGCAATTTTCCTTTAAGTTTGAAAGTATTTCAACATAAAAAGCTTTTTTTAAGTAATCTGATAGAATCCAGGTAGGACAATGTTCACAAGATGTAAGCCTTGGGAAACTAAGAATAATCAGTATCAAAGACAATAGGAAAGTCAAGAAGAGTGACTGTGAGGAAAAGGCCTTTCGTGCTTATGAAGAGACGAATTCATTCCAAGTAAAGTTGCAGCAAAGCAAAGAGAATAAAGTAGTTTTAGAAGATCTGGAGGCCCAGATGAGGAAAGAGGAAGGTTTGAAGAATAATCATGGAGAGTAGGAGTAAATGAAATAACTCATTTTTAAGTAGATGAAAAGGAAAATTTTAAACCAATGAAAATAGCATCATAAAATTTTAGGGCTAAAAGGGGCCTTTGGCATCATCTAGTTAAATTGTTTTATGCATGAATGGAACTGAGGCTCAGGGGAATCCAGGGACTTGCCCAAATTCTCACAACTAGTTACAGGCAGAACCAGGCCTAGATCATAAGAGAAGGATCAATTTTGACAGGTTTTCTTACAGAGAGAAGAGGAATTTACTGACTGGTTTTTATTTTTAAGGAAAGAAATATTATTAATTCTATAAGGAAGGTTCAGGTGGGGTTTGTACAGCAAAAGGACACCTCAGTATCTGCAACATAGAAAACTATGAAATAAGAGACAAAAAAGCGGGGGGTGTGAAGTGGAGTCTCTCTTTCTGCTTAACAGAATATAAGAAGACCTTTGAGAAATGACACAATGCATAGAGAGTAGAGGGACTTTCAAAACAGTGGATTACTTGAAGTAAAATAAAAATCATTTAATAGTTATGCTATTTGTGAAAACAGAAATAGCCCAAATATTTGGTTTTTTAAAAAGACATTACCCCACATTTTTTGTTGAAGAAGCAAAATATACACTAAATTAATCCTGATTTTTCTAAAAAAGCCCTTGGTTGACTACCATGGTATAGACTAGGGAATTGAGCTTGAAATTTATAGCACTTATATAGAGTTTCTTCTCCGTTTTTCTTATGTTTGTATTGCAGTAATGAAGAAATATAGACGCCGTCTGGTGGCCAAATAATATCTGTAAATTCCCATGGATAAAGCCTCCCCTTTATATTTCAAAGTTATTAAGTTCAAGTCCTGTTATGGTTCTACTTTTATTAGTTTTTTTCCCCATCAATGCAATTACTGATTGATTAATCTTTATTGGCTTCCTAAAGTAGAAAAAAAATTATGGTTGAAGTAAAACACTCCATACAGAGGAAAAAATAAAGTATATATAAAGTGAAAACCTAAGAGGAATGGTAAAACCTTTTTATTCTAGCCATACAGCTCTCTCGTGCATAGGGGACCCAAGGCAGGAGAACACTTGGCTTAGGTTGGTTTGGAATCGTCCCAAGTTGCTTGTGTGGAGACCCAGAGATGTTTGTCAGACTGACTAAAGATGCTCAGCACGGCCAGTTGTAAAATCTCCGGCATTTAAAGCACTGTCACACCCTTAATTTCACTCAGCCCTGCAATCTGTGAGACATACAGGGCAAATGATCCCCTTCTAAGAAAACCGAGGCTGAGAAGATTCACATGACTTGCCCACTATCACACAGCTAGACGTGACAGACCCGGACTAACTTTTATTTTTTTCTTTATGCACTTCGGCCCCAGCCAAATAATGAGTTTATTGAAAGTTATAGCTGGGGTTCCATGGGGATAGTAGGTCCAACACTTATAACTGGTGACCCAGAGACCTACAAGGCCAGGCACGTTGAAAGCCTCCTTTTGAAGGAAGCTGCCTTGACCACAAACAGAAAGGAGAAAGCATTTTTCCTGGAAGTTCGAGGTCTACCTTACCAGCTGAACCACCAAGTCAGCACCTTCTCTGACTTTAAAGGGCCAATTCTTAAATTTAAGAAATGGGAGAGAGGTTCCATTCCTCAATGTCAGAGACAATATTTTTATCCCCCAAGATAACTTCGTGTCTGTGACTATTGGTAAAATTCTCTCTCAGATAAATGGCAATCTCCACTGGGGACTCAGATGCGTCCTGAGTGCAAAGGTGACTTACCAGAAAACACATCTCGCCAACGTTGGAGAACCATTTCCCCAGGGTCCTATATCATCTGGGAAACTGGGATCTGGAAAGAGGGTCCAGACCAGGGCTAGGAAAAATTATATCTATAAAACTAATTTCATACTCAAACATGTCTAATTAAAATGTCTAAATTGAACCACATGAAATTACTATTTGGGGGAGGTCAAAAATAGTTGAATTGTGGAAATTGCATGTGTTCAATCTAATTGTTATATATATCAAAATCCCACTTGGAGTGTTTATTAAATGGTAAAGCTGGACCAAATCAGCTTAAGTCTTGAGATCATAAAAATCATGGCCTTTTTTCCATACACCTATACTTTCCTCATTTTAAATTCAGAATATCTATTAGCTATTTAATAATAACTGGAATACAAATTAAATATTTACATTGAATTGTGTGTGGCAATTCCTTTATTGTAATATAAGGCAACATTTGTTTTTGGTCCTCATCTTTTAGTAAAATCCTACGACTTAAGTCTATTTTCTTTCAAAATTGTTTTTACTCTAATAAATTAAATATAATCATCAGAAATCTAAGACGGTAGTTCAAGAAACAAGAAAATGATATAAATATCAACAGACACTGAGTATGTCTCAAAAGTTTTGTATGTTTCCCACTTGTGCAAGAGGAAGCCCCAGCTTCCCAGCACATGCCACGCAGACCTTCACGTCCAGGACGCGCCTCAAACTGTCCCCATCACCTTTGATGATGCTCTCTCCTCTGCCTGCCCAAATTTCCCTCATTTTCCATGAAATATCCTTTTTTTTTAAGGAGTAACCAGGGATTAAACCCAGGACCCTCACCCATGCAAAGCAGGCACTCAACCACTGACCTACACCTGCTCCCCATGAAATATTTTTCTATTATGATGGCGGATATGGTGCCCTGTCTTCCTCAAAGTCTCTACCCACAATTTAGTACCATTTTCTTCACTAGGTTAACAAACGAATGTGTGCATTTTATTGGTTCTGATGCTGTACACACATTTTGAATCTCCTATTTGCTCATGTATTGTTAGGCTCAGAGGAGGGAGTAAGAGAATGAATAACAGTTAAAATGCTACAGTTATAATCTGTGTACTTTAAAAATATACATAATATAAGTCAACATGAATATACATACATATTGATTCCAAAACATACAAGAGGTCATAAAAAGATTACATACAGTGAACTTCAACATACCCCTAACCCCCAAGATATCCAGATCTACCAATTTTAACATTTTGCCATGTTCTATCTGTCTGTCTACCTGTCTGTCTATCTATCTATCTATCGACCCATTTTCTGAACACCTGAGTGTAGGTTGTATACATCATGTTCCTTAAATACTTAATACTGCCCTATACATTTCCTAAGAACAAGGATAGTCACTTTCGTGAGTAATCACCTTAAGTGCAGTTATCAAGTTCAAGAAATTTAACATTGATCTAAAGCTTACAGTCTATATTCCAATGTTTTCATATGCCCCAATAATGTCCCTTTGAGCCTTTTCCCCTCCCTTGCTAGATCTGATCCAGGATCGTGCATTGTACGTAAGTGTTGTTGTTTCTTTGGTTCCTCTTTCTTATTTTAATTGTGGGAACATATATGCAACGTAAACTTTCCCATCTCAGCCACTCCCAAGCACACCATTTAAAGGGGTTAATCATATTCACAATATTGCAGTACCCTCACCCCCTTTCCTTATTAAACTTTCCCATCTCCCCCAACAGAAACCCTACACCCACTATGCATTAACTCCCCATTTCCCCTGTCCCTGCTCCCTGGAAACCTGAAGTCTAATTTCTGTCTTTATGAGCTTGCATATTCTCTAATTTCTTTGTAGTTACCATGGGGCTTAAATTTAACATCCCAGGTCTGTAACAATCTCATTTGCTTTGATACCAACTTCAATAGTATACAAATTATCTTCCCATACCCCTCCTCCCCCCTCCTTTATGTAGTTCTTGTCATAAATTACGTGCTTATACATTATGAGTCTAAAACTACTGATTT
>PVKH010025857.1:0-13336 GCA_004027955.1 Chaetophractus vellerosus | reverse complement strand
TCAATGGCATGCTTTAATGAAATGGTGCTTCCTGGTGGGAGAGAGGGTAAAGTAGCAGGCAGTAGAGGGAAAAGTTCGTTAGATTATGACCTCCTTGCAAGTACGGAAGGTTAGACTTTTCGTCATGTTTCATTTTGTAGCAAGGTCCCAGAATATAGAAATTTCTCAATTAATAATGGTTTCAGAAATAGAACCATTTGTGTGCCATGGAAAATTCACCAGCATTTTGAAGAGTGAATAAATGTATAAATGAATGAAACGAATAAATGAATTCAGTTTCTTCCCTCTTATTTTCTACTATTATTTATACCCACCTTGACTTCTTTTTCATTACATCAGGTAAAATGTGAGAAGAGGTGAGGAAAATTTTTGTACTAATTGCTCCAAAGTGGTTTTTCTAGTACTGCTAGCCATTACCTGATGGGGATATAAAGCCATCTATCACATTGCTTTGGGGAGTGGAGTGATTTAAGAATTACACTTGAGTATAGACAATTTAGTTAGGGCCACAGACTTGGGGAATCCTATCCATTCACCCTTTCACTCTTCACACTCTTGCCTATATTTGGTGAAGAGAAAAATATACTTGTCTAGAAAAATATTTTCTAGGACAATATTTATTTTTACAGTTTTCATGTTATCTCCTGTCAGAAGCACACAAGTCACAGATTTGCTTTTAGTATTAAGGGTCCAATAGGGTTGGGCATAGGGTAGCAAAGTCCCTTTGGAGCCATAAGCTCAAAATCAAAGTCTAGGAAATCTTTTGCCAACCTAATAACTAATCATTCCTGTTAGGTCATTTTCTTTTGAATTTTGCTTTAAGGAATTCAAGTAGAAAATTAAACATGATATATATAAAGGTGACATCAATTTCGAATATTAACTGATTTACCATTTTCCTTGTCTCTTGGCAATTTTAACATGTTTTCAATTTAATATTAGTGTATAACAATTTCTAAGTTTTTTTTTAGCCTTGCCACCCAGATCATCCCCACAGGAAAAAAAATGTTCAATATGTATTAATCTAAATGTTTAGTGATATTACTGCTATTAAATCTTAATGGAAAGACTTTATGATTTTATTTGAAAAAGCAATGTATGTCAAAAAAATCAGAAGATCAATGGCTTATAAAAAGGTTAAATAAATGTAATGTTTATTTTGAAAATGTGAATCTTCATATGGCTCTCCATGGATTTACTGACAAAACTCACCACTAAAATTGTGGTACTGAAATAGAATCCTTTCTTTTTTAATGAGTTTAGTGAACGTTTAGCCATATTTTTAAAAAGAAGTTATCTTACTTGTTAAAAAATTATTTAAATGAAAAGCATAAAAACCTTTTCATTGAGTGACAAAGACGCAATATGTAGTTTTCTCTAGCTACATATCCTAAATATTATTGGGACATGTTAATTCATTTCACAATTTATGGACCCACTAAGGGCATAGCGTATGGTAAACCTGCCTATAGAAACGTGCCCACTGGTGAGGTAGACATCTGTTCCCTACTTCTGCAATGAAATCCTTGCCAACAGACCATATCTGATAGATTAAATAAACTGCTCATTATTTATTTTATTCTTTTGGAGGATGATAGGAAAATAGGTCAAAAGTAGCCATTAGAGAAATTTAGGCTTATTTGTGATTTGTTTTCACATAACAACTTCAGTGAACCCAACTCATCACTTCTAATTCCCCCAACTGTTTGGATTTTGGGAGTATCTAAAGCATATTTTGGCAGTGCCATTTTTTATCCTTTTACTTCTCAACAAATTTGAAATTTACAGAGAGCATGGTCCCTATATTTCCTTTTAGTTTACACTTAACCCATCCACATAGTATTGTGTAATTCTAAGTTAATGTTCAGAAATTTATTTATCTTCTTTTCCAAATATAGAAGAAATCTCTCTTTGTCACAAAAAAATTGACTTGCCTCTAGGAAGTTTAACTTTGACTCAAAATTACAAAATAATAATCACAGCAGATTCCAAATATGGAAAAACTTAATCGTCTTATTTCAACTACAACAGGTATTAAGAAAGAGATTGTCTATCCCATGTAAAGCACTAGGCCAAGGTGACTTGGTCTCAGTTAAGTATGTTAGAACCTTTAACCTTCAAAAAGTAGACTATATAGTTTAACACCCATCATCTTAAGGTCAATGTTTATCTTTGAGATGGACCAAATCTAACATGTTGGGACTTCTGAATAGTTTTCTTTAATGAAATGAATTTGGATGAAGGAAAATTTCTTTAAAACTAGGGATCTAATTTTAAAAATGGAACCACAATAGATGTTTCATCTGAGAGAATTTAATTTAGGTACTCAGTTAATCAGTCTTGGAAGGCAGCAAAAGCAATAAAGGACCACTGATATAACACAGAAATTATGACCACAGGAAGTGGCTATCAACACTAGAGCTGGGAACATGATGCAAGAGAATGAGTTTTCAGAACCTTGGGGCTTAAAGGAGAGGCCCTGTGGAAGAAGGGCCACTCTGCTGAGGCGGTCCTGTTCTAAGGAAGGGCAATTGCCCAACTCAGGAGCTTGTAGGAGGGACTTGTGGAACTGGAGCTCTGAGGAAGTTGTGTTGCTTGACTGGAGCTGGTATATCTGAAGGTGCACAGTGAATCTGGTTCTGAAGCAAGTTACCAAAATGAAGGGCCATCGCTGAGGCAAATCTGGCAGGTATAACAAATGAACAGAAAAGTTGAAGACCATTTCACCATCCTCCTGTCTTCCAATCTTCCTCTAGTGCCTCCTATTAAAAAAACTTAACAAATGAGAATTATAGTGTGTGGAGCCCCAGTCTAGCATCACAAAGCAGAATAGAGTTAGGGCTGAGCGTGAATAGCATAATTATTGAAACAAAAGCAAATATCTGAAGAGCCTTAGTGCTAGATAATTTTTGTAATGCAAATCATCATTCTTCATGAATGTCTTTTGTAAGTTTCTTTGTCAAATATAAGATTTTCTTAAGTACAGACTCATTTTTCTGTTTTAAGGCCATGTATTAAACTCAAATCCATGTAAACGCTTTTTGTTCCCTTGCTACAACCTGCACAACAGACTCTTCCCTTCCAGGACACACATTCTTATTCACATATGGCACTTCCTTTGGCCATGGAAATAAAAGCATGGCATTGCCCCAAACTCTTTCTCAGAATGTTCCAAAGGCATTTTTTCAACAATGGGTAGTTGAAACATAAGTTAAGAAACACAAAGTGTGGATTTCCCAATAAAATCTCATGCTGTAGGGTTTTCAGTCACTTACAAACCCTTGTTTCCTGCCAAGGTGGTGGCACTTGGCCAAGGAGCAAGCCAGGCTCATCGCCTGGATACCCCACTGAGTTAGTCTGAAGGCAGTCTGGTCTTTCTCTTTCCTCAGGCTCCAAGTAATTTGAAAACTGCTTCATCTGTTACTAAAAGAATAGGAATTCCTTACTAGTTTCCTCATATATGTCAACATGATATTTTATTCATACTTAATCCATTTTACTTGTTTAGTTATCTAAAATAAATTTACTTTCTTGAATGGTTAATGGCTCCACTAGATAATAAAATAAAAGAATCAAGATCTGATTTTATAAATGTATGTTCTTTAGATAGTGGTGATTGCAGATATGGGTCACTGCATTGGTAAAAATGGTACGTTAGAAATGAAAATACACAGGGGATACAGCAACACTGTAAGTAAACAGAAAAGGTAGTTGGCCAGGGTTGAAAGAAAGTGTTTAAAAATAAACTGACTCTCCCACTTACTGGCCCTGCTCCCTTGATCCAGATTTTTGAACTAGCTCAGCCTCAGTTTCCTCATTTTCAAGGTAGCAATACTATTAGTATCTACCTCATGGAATTGTAGTGACAATTAAATGAGATTGTATAAAGGAATCTGGCACATAATAAATACTAAAAAATGCTAGAGAATGAGAAAAATCCCAGATCAATGTAAACATGTCTTTTGTGATGAAATGTGATGAAATGCCTTTTACTCCTCTCTTCCAGTCTAAGTAAAACATTTAAGAAATAAAACTTAGTTCTCTTTCTGCCATAAGTTTCTAAAATGGTTGTACTTATTCTGTGTAACTTTATCCTTTCATTTAAAGTGCTTTTGCATTATTTTAAGGTTGTTTTGGAAAAATATTGCTATGTCCAGATTTTTTTCCCCTTTTAGAGAAATTCAGGGCAGAGGGAAATCTGGAAGACAGTAGACTAAGATCCCAAGAGCCCTTTTGACTTAACTATGCCAATTTGTATTACATGACATCCTACCATCTCCCCCTCACCCCTGCCCCTCCTGATCTAAGAAGAGTGAGATAGTAGATAAGAACAAAAACATTTCACTTAGGGGATATCTGGATATCTGGGGATATCTGTTCACTGCATCTGAATCTGGAGACCAAATCATTCTGGTGGTGGTAGGTTGAATTAAGTACACCAGTTTAGCTATGTTCTTAATCTGCATGGCTGTGAGAATTGTAAATAGCATCTCCTGAAGATGTTATTTTTATTTAAGTTGTGGCCCAATTGAATAAATTTGGGTTTTAATCCAGATAACTAGAGGAAAGGAGAAGTAGTTCAGATGTAGCAGAAGAAGTCAATGGGAGGACCCAGAAGCCAGAAGTCAGCAGAACAAGAAAGACAAAGGAGAGGACAACCCCATGTGATGTGAGACAGGAATATAAGCCAAGGATCTCCAACAACCAAGACCAGAATGTTAAGGAATCCAGGCAGAAAGCATTGCCTTGTTTTTGTCCCCAGTTTGGACTTCTCCTGGTTTCAAAGCCATGAGCCAGTGAATTCCTCTTGTTTAAGCCAACTCACTTGTATGTTGTGACAGCAGCTCAGGAAAACTAAGACAAGTGTTTCTCCTCTCTGTTCCTTTGGGAACCTTAAGATTACTTTTTGGGAAAGAAGATTATAATTTCTAAGTTTACTATTTGAAATTTTGTTGGGAGTCCTTCCAGTTGTGTTTGTTCTGGGCATAGTCAAACAGTTAGAGGCTAATGTAGAAGAGCTTATCCTTCTCATGGGCTTATTGGACTAGACACACTTTATCACCTGCACCACCAACCTTTTTCAAGCCAACTATCCTTTAAAACTCAGTTCAAAAGTCTCCTCCTATACTGACCCAGTTTTGTAATTCAGATGTCTTTCTCTGTTTGTAGACCTCCACCACACTCACCTGTGATCATTTCTCTCACGTCTCTTAGCACTTCTAGACTATAAACTATGTGAAGACAGGACGATGCCTTATTCAACTTAGTACTTCAGAGCTAGTTCTGGCTACCACATAGTAGGTGTTCAATAAATGATATGTTAATAAATGAGTGAGCACTGTTCATATGGCAGAATGTAGAGTGAAGACTGATAAGGAATTGCAACTTAGATGATTGCTGGACATGATAGCACAGGGGGAGCAAATAAAAACTTAAGCAAATTGAAAAATATTTGCATGTCTACACTCTCTGCAAATTATGGAGTGGTTGTATTATCTAACGGCCTATATGGTGAGTATGGTGTTGGAATTATAAATGATTCATGTACAGACAGATTTGACTTGGAAAAAAATGTAATATATTTCTCATAAAATTCCAAACATCTTGGCTAGGCATATAAGGTCCTTTATAGCATGCTTTTCCCTACTCCCAGCCCACCCCATCTCTACAACCTCATTTCCTTCCACATTCCTTCTGACCTCACTGAGAATGTCATTATTTCTACCATTCTTTGCACACACAAGCACCTCTGCCCATCTACACTTGCCAGTCAGCTATTGATTCTTCAGCCTCAGCTCAAATGCCATCTCCTTCACAGAATCTTCCTTCCTGGCTTCCTCAGGGTGAGTAATTTCAGTGTCTGTGCTTCAGCAGTTAACCATGTCATATAATTGATCCCTCTGTTTCTGCCACAGAAATAAAGCGTGTTCTTGAAATCAGGGGCCATGCTACAGTTGTGTTTATATTTTTATCATTTAGCACCATGCCTGTTAGAGAGTATGGATCCATTGAATACATTGTTTAGTGAGATTTCAGGAATTTTAGAATTAAAAAGATCTAACTGAGGAAAATTAATTTTTAAAAAATATTTGGAAGTGAATGTGTTACCTTGAGTGGAGAAGATATCTGGAGATGAAAGAAATAAAAGTGAAGAAGATACTCCCCAGCATTCAACAGAATATGACTGAAACGCAGAATCAGGGCAGGCCTGGGCTGCAGAGCAATTTTTGCCACAATATAAATCTCAGTAGGTGATAAACCCAAGAAGATGTACAAGAGAGCTTTCACAAATCAACATTTTCTAGGTATATGAAAGATCCATTTGGAGTTCAGACTTACCAGTTCAATAACTTTTCCCTCAATAGCCATAGCAAGCACAAGGTATTTAACTTCATGAATTATAAAATGACAAGAAACATGTCTGTATTGGTTGTGGATTCAATCCCACAACAGGTTCAAAAGTTCAGGAGCAGCTAATACCCAAATTTATCATAGTACAGGTTACTACATGAGCAGCATTTTTAAGTAATATATACTTTAAATTATTGAAGGTGAGCATCAACAGGTAAGAACATGGTATTTTTAAGTATCCTCTTGTTTCCTAAAATATTTCAGCACTTTTCAAATATTCCTCAGAGTAATAAATAATAAATCTGCATACACTTTGATATTAGTGGCTAGCTGCCTGGTATATTTTATTGTAAGTGGATATTTTAGATCCCATTTCCTGCAGATGTAATAATTATAATAGACCAGATATTGAATGCTTATTCTGTTCCTGGTACTACAGAAACACTTTATATTAATTCATTTACTTCTCACAATCTTATAAAATTGTTTCTTTTCTCAACTCATTGTACAGATGTGAAAACTTTAGGTAGGAGAGCACCTGAAACAATCTATTCTTATTAATTAATTAAATTGTTTTTTAAGAGGTACAGGGGATTGAACCCAGGACCTCGCACATGGGAAGCAGGTGTTCAAACACTGAGTGAGCTACATCTGCTCCCCTGTTCTTATTTTTATTTCCAAAGCTTTGCTCATTCATTTGCTCTTGCTTCAAAGGTTCTCCCCTCTCAATATACATACTGTTATTAATTCTACCTTTAATACCCTACTTAAATCTCTTTCATGCAATTTCTTTTAATTTCCTTGACTTCTCAACTTTATACAGCTCCTTCTCTGTATTTATTCACTGAGCCATTCATTCACATTTCATGACTCCAATTATCATTTATTCATTCATCAGACCTTTACTTGATATTACTATGTGAAAGGCGGCTGTAAGGGTCCCCTGGAGTTCTTGCATTGGTTTATAAACTGCTTTGTGGTTTTGCTTCGTGTATTAGACTATTCCCCCTGACGAGATCACACACTACTTGAGGGCAAGCACCATGTCTCACATGCTTTTTAGTAAAGGAACTCAGAGCTTGGATTGATTCGCAGAAGACAAGGAGCTAAACTCTAAAGGATATTTTGTGTCAGGAGGGCCAAAAGAAACTGGAGCAGGAGAAGGAGTTGTTAGAGAATTTGGAGAAGTAGAGAATTAGGAGGATTTTCAGTACTACTTAGTTTTCCAGAGTGGGTCCATAAACATGAAGAATGAGGAAAGACAATGGCATTTGGATAGAGTTAGTTGGTGCTGTAAATTGAGCGTGTGCTCAACAAAGCATGTGCCAGAAAAGTGAGAAGCAGCCTGAAATAAGACTGGAAGATCTGCCTAAGGCCCACTGGAGAAGGCATGCCTGCTACAGACATGCAATTCACAATTTAACATAATAGTAACAAGCAAAACACTGTTGGCCAAGTAAATACTTCTGGCAGATGGGTTCAGCTAATGGAACATTAAGACCTCTGGGAGAAAAATAACGGTTAATATTTACTGAACATTTACTATATACTGAACACAGTCATATGGACTTGACACACATTGTCAGTTAATCCTGATACCAGTCCATGAGACCGGTCCTACTAATCTCATTGAGGTGAGGAAACTGAGGTACGGAGAGTTTAAGGTCATATCCTAGCAAGCAGAGGAGCCAGTATCTAAGCCACAATTCCCATGTCAGGCCAAGGTTCTTATCCATGATGTAAAGTGCTTCAACTACCTGCAAAGAGGCCACCAGTGCCTAGAAAGCGATCAGTTGTGGAAAGAAAGCCAGATTGCAAAGGGTTTAGGAGTCTGATGAGGAAATGAAGGCAGTAGCTTTAGAGCCGTCATTCAAGTATTTGGTAGCAAAGGTAGAAGGGGAAATAAGGTACTAATTACAAAAGTAAGCAAGGTCAAAGAATGAAACTTTTAAGATGAGAGACGTGTACATGTTGCAAAATAAAACCACTGCAGAGGAAGAGGCTGAAGAATTTCCATAACTGGCAAGAAACTGAGCCCCTCCTCCTTATATGGCAAAGGAAAATAATCCAGGTCTAGGCAAATGACAGGTCATGCTTTGGGCAATTTCAATCTGTCCTTCTTCATTCTTGGCTGCCAGACAGAGGCATTTCCTTTCTCTGCCTGATGAATAAGGCTCTCTGACAGATATTGACCCAATATAGTTGCTTTTTCCTTTCATCACCATTCAATTTGCTTAAATAAAAAGTCCAGTGAAAAATGACTTCCTTGAATATATCTATACGGCATCCATCCTCCCCTGTTATTCTTGGATGTCCCCCTGGAATGATTTGGTTATATGCATGTAACTCCCCATTCACCATCCCTCACATGCAGGTCTTAAATTTTTCATATTGCCTGGGCAGTCTATGGACTATACAGAAACAGAGCAGGTGGTCCGTCTGTGACTTGAAACCTGATACTCTGAATCCAAAGGAATTACCCGCTATATCCATCTCTATTGCATTTCGTATCTCCTTTTCCTCCCCGTCGTTCACCAGACAGTAATGTTCTCAGATCAAATATTCTCTATAAATTGAGAGAGCATTTAGCTGATTTATGGGGCTTTTAGCTATTATATACTTACCTATTCAATAAAAGTAAGTACTTACATCACATGACACATATGCTACCTTCACAATATAAGATCTTTCCTTCAAGGGATTCAGGCACCAAATTGTAATGAGATTTCTTGTAGCCAATACATCACTCAAGGGCAAACTGACATTCTGAATCTATTTCTTTCTTTCTTTTTTTCATTTTTCCTCTTCATCAGTGGAATTCAGGGCACAGCACTCTTTTTTAAGATCCCTAGAATTATTAAGATTTTTATCTTATTATTGTTTATGTATATAAACCTGTTGAATAAAGAAACTAAGAGCAGAAATATTGGTTTGTCATGTGAGGGAAGAAAAATGGCCTTGGTCTTTCATTCAATATTGCAAATTTCCAAAACCAGAGTAAATGCTGTCCTTGCATCCATCCTATGGGAATACATTGAGGGCAAATAGATCTTCTACTTATTTCATTTTGGCATATCAATAAACAAATTAACACTCAATGAACAAATATTTACTTTGCAAAGTACATTGAGTATATAAAGACATGTAAGTCATAACCTGACAGTTAAATTTTTTGAAAGTCACTCTAATTTAGGGTTTCTCAGTCTTGGCAATATTGACATTATGGGCCAGATATTTCTTTGTCTGGGGGTTGTCCAGGATGGTTTTGTGGCACCCCTGACCTCTACTCTCTAGATGCCCACCTTCACTCCACTTGTGTCTCCAGATATTTCCAAGTGTCCCTTGGGGGCCAGAGCACTCTGGTTGAGAGCCATTGCTCTAATTGTACTCACTGTCCAAACCCAAATAGCATATGTGAGACCCACCACTAGTCAATGTGACCCAGGGAATGTGACCCAGGGAGAGGACAAAAGATGGAGGACAAGTAGGCAGATTCAGACACTGATTCAAGTGTAAAGGAGGAATGCTTTTTTTCTAGCAAGAAACTATTAATGATAAGTTGAGATCTCTACCTATATTATAAATAATTAATTGGGTATAGATATTTTCTTAAGAGTTTAATTCATTTTATATGGTAAACTATTTTATTTTGATTCAATGAAACAAATGTATATGTCTAATATCCTTGTAAAGAGCTACATTTAAATTATTATTAAACCAGAAATATTGAAATGTGTGAGAATATAGATATATGAAAGGCACTATCTAGGTGTCCAAGATAACATTTCTTTTGATTGATTGCCTAGGTTATCTGTTACATATGCCTCTTACACAATTAGTGCTCAAAATGGGAGTTTGCTTATTGCCAAATTAAAAATATATTAGGCACTGTTTGTAGGTAAAGTAAAAATGATTATAACACAATTTCTGGCCCAAAAGGAACTTGGAGTCTAGAAAAATAGATTTGACATAATACAGAATGCAGAATGTGCCCTATACATTTTAAAAGGGGTTTCAGAAATTCAGAGAAGAGGGTATATTCAGCTTTTCTTATTAAAGATTTCTGGAAAAGGGAACAATTGAGGTGCATCTTAAACGAGTGGTTTAGAGGGGGTTAGGAGGAGATAGAAGAAGAAAAGGCATTTCAGGCAGGGGAAACTGTATAAGCAAAGATGTAACAGTGGGAGTGGAGTCTTGTTCAGTCAACAGCTACAGGTAGCATGGAACTGTCAAAAAATTTCCCTGAGCATGTCTAGAGTGCGAGGCAATGCTTGAGCACCGGAGGAAAAAAACCCTAAAAACACCTGGACTTGCCCTCAAGTAACTCACATTCTAGCTTCTATAGAGAGCAGGGAGAGCTAAGATGGGAAAACTATTTGGGACCAGATCATGGATAACTTTGAATCTAACCTCCAGACAAAGGGGTGTTGGACAACACATAAGTTTTTAAAGTTTTTGACAGGGACCTGTGTTGCTATATGTCTACAAATATAATTTAGGCAAATGAATCTTGTTGGAAGATGAATATAGGAACATAGTCTTGGAGAATAATGAGAGGGTTATTAAAATAGTCCAGACAAAAGATAAGGCAAGGATAGAAAACAGACATATGAGTGATTATAGCAGGAGAGATCATCAAAATTTAACAATAGATTTGTTGACAAACAAGTGTTAGCAAGGGTTTATCCCTTATAGTTGCCCAAGCTAAATTTATCTGCTTTTCAAAACACAGGGAAATCTGATTAAATAGTTGTCTTCACCATTGTCTGTAAACACAATTATACTAAAGAGACTTGATGAGACCTGTGATTGATGTATTTCAGAAGCAGCATGGCTCGGTTATGATCCTTGGCTTGAGAAGAAAAGTGGGGGATTAAAATAAAGATTTTCTGGCAATTCGAAAAGAACTTTGGAGATGATAGATTTTTTAAAAAGATACAAACAAAACAAAACAAAATTGAAAGGCTGGTATTATCTATCTAGACTGCTTATATGTCAGATAGTCTGTAGAATTGATATAGTTTTTCTCTGATCTCCTTATCTTTTATTAAAACAGGACCTGATGCAAACAATTAAGATCGATAACACTTTTTTTTAAAATTAAAACTGAAATATTTTCCAGGGAAAATTAGCTTCAGGAAATTTCCCTGGCATACCAAATCCGGTAGATTGCAAGCATCAAGAAATTTTTATTCTTTCCTCTAACACTGCAAAAATAAACAAAAATGTGCACCCTTAATGCCAACATTCAAAAAATGAGAAATATAGCAGTCATCCTGCCAATGCAAATACTTTATCAATACAATAGAAGCATACCAAATGCCAGCCAACTTGGCAAAAACATCCTTTCAACAGTGCTCTCAACCCCAGCGCCAGCACAACCTCCAACAGAACCAAGGGCAAAACTACAAAAACACACCCTAATCTGCAGTCCAGCCTGCCAGGGTCTAAAGGCACATGATTGAATTAACGCCCTGGAAAGTTTTCTTAAGAGGCAGCTCCCTCTATGGGAAGTTATAGAACCAGAGGGCATTGATAAGATCACTGCAAAGGGATGTATCTGTTATCATTTGTGCTGCCTGGTGGTATGAGCAGAGAAACTAAGATATTGCTCGTTTTCAAATTACATCACTTCACAGATAGATAGTTATGGCCAAAAGAGACAGCCAATTCAATGAAGCAATTGATTTTACCTGAGATTCACATCATGTAGATCAAACAGTGGGTGGAATTTTCCCCCTACTTTTCACCTAGTTGGTGTAGTGTATTGTAGTCTAGTCAAAAATCAGAGGCAAGGATAAATTATATTCAGAACTCAGGTTAATGACTATGAGAATGTCAGTGGTATCTACCTATGCAAACCAGTTTTCCTGAATATAGTAGAAGAAAACTGAATTTAGACTTCTCCTTGTTCTACATGAGTCAGAGAAAATTAAGTAAATATTAGTGTTTATCCAGAATATCACTGGTATCCTAACAAGAAATAAGGCATTTTTTTAGTTTTCAGAAAAGAGTGTGTTCTTATTTTTAGTATAAAATTATCTGAGGGAATTCTCTAGATGCACAATATGACATATTCAACATTAGATCCATATTATAGTATTATATGTAGTTCTAAGTTATAATATTAAAAAGACATAGAAAGTTTTGGATTTTGAGATATATCACAGTGGGTTTGAAATAAGAGTACCTCTACTTGGCTAAAAGCAAACAAATGAATCATAAGACAATATTCATTTTTTAGAAATCCAAAAACCATTTTGAAATGATAAGCCAATCTGTTTCTTTCTTCTCTGGAGACAGGAGAAGATGAAGTATATTTACTTGTATTTAAAAATACTAAACTAATTGAGAATTTTCTTGCTGTCCTGATTTTGTGATAATCAGGGTAGGCTAAACATTCACTATATTAGAAACCATGCATGTGTCCCCAGACCTAGTTTTTCTCCCTAGGTCTGGTTTTTAGAATGCTGGTGATAAACTAAGCCTGATTTATTATATGACCACCCTGTATGGGAAAAGACTATAACTTTGGGTATCTTTGGTCAACCTTAAGAGATATAGCAGGGGGACGGGTGTGGTTGGGCGTCCGTCTCCCTTATGGAGGGACCTGAGTTCCAAGGACCCCCCGGTAAAAATAAAAAAAGAAAAATATAGAATGCACGTGGGGTACCACGCCTTGCGAGCGGGTGAGCAGTCAGGCCCTGTGCACGGGCGAGCCACCAGGCCCCGGGTGAGCCATCAGGCCCCAGGAAACTTGCAGCAAGATGAGGACATAACAGGAGAGTGACAAAAGGGAGAGCCAAGACAAGATGCACTGAAAAACCAGGAACTAAGGTGGCACAAGCAGTAGGATGCCTCTCTCCCATGTCAGAGGTCCTGAAGATTGAATCCCAGTGAAGATAGGAGGAGAGGGATGCTAAGAGAGGGCAGGAAATGGACACAGAGACTTGCCCAGCGAATGGACACAGAAAGAGCAAAAACG
>PVKH010025856.1:0-13337 GCA_004027955.1 Chaetophractus vellerosus | reverse complement strand
AGAGTCGATTTCTATGCTAACTACAAAGGTTAACATAGTCATTCCTATGTTCCAAAGGGATGGAGAACCAAATATCAGTGAATGATGGTCATTTCTGGTGCACAAACTCTGCCTGACTTCTGCAAGTTGTTTTCTGTCCTTATCACATCCTCTGCTGAAATATGTGCATGTGCCTGCACACCTAACCAACCTTCACTGCACTCATATATCTACACATTTGGGGGTGTTTGCGGGCCCTCAGATGCTCTCCCAGTGCCCATTCATCTGGATTCTTCCCACCATCTCTGGTATTGTCACTCAGGTACCATGCTGGAATTGTCCCCGAGGCTTGCAGTAACCTGACTACATACTTGGAAACCAGACAGCAGTTCTTTCTATACTAGTTCTCCTGCCTTTCACTGGAGTTTATATTCACAATGGGATTTCAACCCTAAGGAGGAAGCAGGTTGCAAACTCCTTCCCAAATTACTCACAGGTCTCTATTATCTATTTTTGTGACTAATTTCCCTCCCCACTTGCTGGCTGAAATTTTATCTCCTTCTGGGTAGAAACCAAGGCTCTGATATCATTGAAAAGTCTTCTGATCTATATGGTTCATAATTTAAACTTTATGTTTGCAGACCTCCAGAATTTAGAGTTTTATATTTTAAACCCAGGTTTTAGAGGGGAATAAAAACCAAAAGAAAAACACAAAACCTGTACTTTTTCAACCTCCTGATTATTAGAATAATAAGAAATGAGAGGATATATTGTTTTCAACACTATTGTTTTGTCATATCTGTAAAGGAAAAATTCATTTCTATATGTACAAATACTTTTTTTTTTGTTACATATCCCCCCCTTTCTGCTTGTTCTTGCTGTGTGTCCATTCTTCTGTGTTCTTCTATGTCTGCTTCTTGTCTCCCCCCGTCTTTTGCGGTGATGTGCTGAGTTGGCCCTCCACGCAGGCAGCTCACCCTGCCCGTGGGTGGCTCCATTCCATTTCACAGGCGGCTCCACTCCGTGTTTTGCGGGCAGCAGAGCTCCTTGTTTTTGCGGGCTGCTCGGCTCCGTGATTGGCGGGTGGCAGCTCTGTGTTTCACGGGTGACTTTGCCATGCCCGTGGGGGCTCCGCCCTGCCCGTGGTGGCTTTTTGCCTTGCCCACGGTGGCTTTTGCCCCGCCCATGGCGGCTTGCCTTTCTCAAGGCTGTCTGCCCACTCGGAGAGGTCCCCGGGAACTGAACCCGGGGCCTCCCATGTGGTATACCGGTGCCCTTATCCACTGGGCTATACAGCTGGCCCCTGTACAAATACTTTTAAAAGCATTTTAAAAGATTCATTCAGATACTCAGTGATTTATTTTTCTCAATTCTGCTTGCTCTCCCCTGATAATGCCTAAGTAAGACCTTCATAGGTGCCAAAATAGTGAAGGGAGAGTAATTAATACATGGGCTTTTGATGTGCTATGGAGTGGGCCTACTCTGGACAACCTCTTAATAACTCAGAATTTATATACACACACACATGCATATTCAAATAGAAATCAGAATGAAATGTGAATTTGATATCCCTAAATACATTTTAAAAAAGGAATTTTTATGTTTCCTGGGACTCTGAAGAATCTCCAGTTCTACCAAGATTTCAAAGGCTGTGAGAGTTTATACAGTAATCAGAGGTTTACTGAATGATCCCAGGAAGTTATGCCTGGCCCAGGACTTTTGATAATACTTCTCACAGAAGGACATCAAAAATTTCTATTTTTTTAAATTTATTTTTATATTTTACCTATTTAGGAGCCAGGGATAGAAGAAAACGGAGAAAGAAGAAGAGTGAATTTATTGAAGTGCATGAGAAACAAATCAGACAAATATAGAATATATGAATTAACACTAGAATGGATTTCTCCCTTAAGTCTTCATACTGGTTCACCATGATCTACCCAAACCTTTGAAGTTGTGATGCATTTGTCTATCCATTTGTATCTGAGATCAGAAATCATTTTTAAATCTTCACCAAACAAATCTACCTGATCAGAAGTTAGTGTTAAGATATTATAATAAATGAAGAATAATGTATCCACTTTATATAATTCTCCTATTTGAGCAATTTGGTGAAGTTGTTATACATTACTAAATTAATTTAGAGATTCTACTCTAATTTTCTGTTTCATTATTGATTCTAGTCCTTTTACCTTTTCATAATCAAACCAAATGACTGTACCATTAGTCCAAAACATCATTTCTTCTCCACACAACCTTTTCATTTTTGTGTGTGTGTGTGTTCTTCTATGTCTGCTTTTGTCTCCCCCGGTCTTTTGCAGCGAAGCCCCGAGTTGGCCCTCCCCGCAGGTGGCTTGCCCCGCTCGTGGGCGACTCTGCTCCATTTCACGGGCGGCTCTGCTCCATTCGCGGGTGACTTGCCCTGCCCGTGGCGGCTTTGCCCTGCCCGTGACAGCTTTTTGCCCTGCCCACAGCGGCTCTGCCCCACCCACAGTGGCTTGCATTTCTCAAGGCCGTCTGCCCATTCGGAGAGGTCCCCGGGAACCGAACCCGGGGCCTCCCATGTGGTAAACCGGCGCCCTATCCACTGGGCTACAGCCAGCACCCCCTTTTCATTTCTTACCACTTATTTTCTGTAACCCTCAGTAGGACAAGACTCTTAGAATACATTGGCTTCTCACTCTCTTTTCTCTTCCTTTCCCCTGCTCCCAATGAGACCATTAGAACATCTTCAACTACTCTCTGCTCCTACATCTCCACCCCAAATCCTAGGTTTAACTGAAGTAATTTTAGCCCTTATTAGATTAGCACTGAGTCCCTTAGGTTTCAAAAGTCCTCATGTCCTATTTATTGAATTAACATATATTAAGGTCCATTGCTTACCACTATGTCTCCTTCCTACATCTTGTTGTCTTTCTTTTGGTCAATTGTCTTTGTGATCTTTCCTTAAGTATTTTCCCTAGATAGCATACTCACATGGCAAACTGTTTGAGCTTGTGTCTGTCCTTAAATATATGTGCATATATGTATATATTTATATCAACAAGGAAATGACATACTCACAGTATAGGATTCTTTGCATGCTGTTCTTTATTTTCTGATAGTATTGGGTGCTCTCCTATAGTCTATTAGCTTCCAATGCCAAATAATAAGGCCTATGCCAGTGTGATTATTTTCCTTTGTGGGTAGCTTTTTCTTTCAACCTGGATGTATAAGATTTCCTCCTTTATCCTTGGAGTTCACACATTTTGTAAGGATATATTTGATTGTGTATCTCTTCTTATTAAATCAGCCTGGAACTTAGCCATTTAATTTCCGGACTCAAATATTTTCTCAGCTCAGGAAAATGTATTTATAGAAGTTGTTTAGTTAATACCTCTCACCCATCTACTCCTTTTTTTTTTTCCTTCTTCTGAATCACCTTTTTGGTATTCTTTTTCTTAGACCTATTCACAGAATTTATTTTTCTTTTTATCTTCATGATTTATCTTTACTTTCACTTCTGTGCTTTGAGATACTTCTTGTACTTAAATCATCCAGCCATAAATCTCTGTCTCAACAAATACTATTTAATATATTTGTTCCAAAGTCAGAAATTTGGTTTTTCTGACTTTGTGTATGTTTGTGTATGTGTGTGTTGTATCTGAATATCTTTCACTGAGCTTTATTTTTTATTTGCTTGTATGTTGCTGAGCATGTGTTCTGAATTTCAACCTGGCCCTTCTCTCTGTGGCTGCTCTGCCCCCTTAAACAGGCAGTTGTTTTCTCAAATAGCTCACTGGAACTCAGTTCTGGTTGCTGGAATCTATTTAGGGTAGAGAGTCTCTAGATGATGAAAGGCAAAAGGGTTATCTTACCCTGTCCTCTTGTCTTTAAAAGACATTTTCCAAGCACTTCCTGTGACACCCAAAGAGGCCTCTATCTTTTTACCTATACTCTAATTCCTCAGGCCCAAGAAAGACTCAGCTAAAATTCTAGTCCTGTCCTGGCCTATAGGGATCAGGTTGACTAGCTCACACTTCCCCAGACATCAAGCTTTTCCCAGGATCCTCTAGCCACCTGGTCATTGATATTACTCTGTGTATACCTGAAAAGAGTTTGGACTTTGGTGTCAGATCTAAATTTGAATGGAAACACTGCAATTTACTTGATCACATTAATTCTGCTCTTTCATCAGTGGTTTACCTACTTCATTGATTTGTGGTGACTGGTACATATGATGGTTTATAGAAAATCCCTATAAATACCTGACTATATGAGGTACTACCTTGGAGTTGCCCCATGGGGATGGAAGGATCAATTCCCCACTCAAAATTTGGTTCAGATATCAAAATGATGACACCACACATGCACCAGGGGGGTATGAAAAGTTTATATTCACACAATGAGATCTTCTGGAGAGCAGGGTGGTTCCCAAGCACGTCTTAAAATAACTTGTGAGAGAAAAGAGGGGTGACTAGGTGGCAATGATTAATTGTGGTTTGTGGGTGCAGCCCCAGTGAAGGTTCCTGAGCATAGAGCAAAGGCAAAGCTTGGTGGTTTGAAATTCCCACAGGCACAAGGCAAGGAATAATGAGCCTTCTTATTGGTTTTCCCAGATGTGCAGCAAGAGAGGAAGAGGGAATGGTGGGCTTGGAGGCTGTCAGCAAACATGTAAAACAGACTTAGATTCCATTACATGTCCTCAATGAATGTCCCATTTTGTTCCCTTTGCTAATTTTCAGTGACATCATAAAACAATGATTAGGGATTTCTTTTGGAGAGGGAGAGAAAATGTGTTCTTGATAAGAAAAATAATCAATATCCTCTTTATTTTACATATATCTCCTCTGCAAGGCATATACAATATTTGAACTTGTTTTGTGTATCTCTTACTACTGATGTTAGATTCCTATCAGATCTCACTTTAGAATAACGTCTAATGTATAGATCATCAAATTGGTAGATGAATAAGTGAAGGAATGAGTGAGTGAGTCAGTGAGTGGCTGAATGCAATCCTGTTGGTCTCATGTAGTTTCTGCCTTTCCTTATCAACCTGGGAATTCATTTAGGCAGATGCTTAAAGGGAACTTCCTTTTTCATGTCGTTCTTTCCTTTGAGATGTGTATAAGCTTCCTCCACATTGACAGTTATGTGAAATCTTTTGTGAACATAAAGCCAAAGGAAAACAGCATGTTAAGAACATTAGTGGTTTTCCTCCTATCTGCAGGTTTATTTGGTGATATTCCAGCCAGCACTTCTAGGTATACAGTTAACAACACGGCACAGCAGGAACCATGTGCTAGCTGCCTGAGTCCTCACAGAAGCAAGGAGAGACAGCTCTGTTTTGCACATTCCTCTCCATTTGCTGTGAAGATCTAAAAGAAGGAAGCATTAATGGCATGAAGAATAATTGTGAGCTTTTGGCTTTCTAATGCCTTTGAGAACATGTACCTAAGATATTGAATACTTCAAATATCGGTGACTCCATCAGCACTCTCTCAGTTGGTTCAGAAGGGGGATGAATGGTCATTATAACATTCCATCTCTTCCAAAACCGACTAGGCTTGCAGTGCAAAGACTCTACTGCATGCTGCTTTCAAGTGATCACACAACCTTGTAAGTGCAACTTTTTACATGTTCCCCTTGCTTTCGATCTTGAAGAATCTCATTTCTTCAGTTCACTGCCATAAGCTTTTGGAACACAAAAGCAGATGGAACAAGCTCATTTGACTTGCTGTGACTTTGTACTCAGGCAGATCTTCCCTGCCAGCACCACTCTCCTTTCCCCTCCCAAGAAAGCCTTCCACTGGTTACCTCAAATACAGGTCTAAATACCTGCTTGCCCCTTACAAACAACACACAGGGCATTAGTGAACTACTTACACATCTCACCACAGTCCGTTTTCTATTTCTTAAGGAATAAACAAGCATTAGATTTACTCTCCCAGCCAATCTGTAGCCAATTAGCTACCAATATTCCATAGTCACCTTTGTAGCCGCTGGTCCAAACTGTCTTTAGGTTATAGTGGATTAGGAAACCTGAATATTGGGCTGGAGATTTATTTACCAAAAATTTACAAGAAGAAACAAATTTGGATTTCTGCAAACAAATGATTTAAAACCTAAAAGATGCTGTAAAATTCATGACCTATCATCTCCCTTACTTTACCTCCCTCCATCACTGACAGCAAGAAAGACAATTTGATCTATAAGAGAAAGGCTTAGGAATTGGAGGTAGGAAAAGTGAAACCAGCTCTATACTGGCAACTAATGAATTACTTGAGTAGTTTATGTTTAAGTTACTTAAAGGTTCTGAGTCTCAATTTAATTGTAGAATGATGGTATCAGATTTCTAATGTTCCTATGTTAGTTTTCCTGGCTACTAATGCAAATACAATGCAATGGGTGGCTTAAAAAATGATAATGTATTGGCTCACAGCTTTTAGGCTAGAAGTACAAAATCAATGCATCATCAAAGCTATGCCTTCTACCAGAAGACGGTAAGGTCATGGGGCTGGCTGCCAGCCATCCTTGGTCTGAGGCTTTTATGCTGCATGGTAATGCACATGGTGGCCTCTCTTGGCTTCTCCCTTTTCTTTGGGTTCTGTTAACTTACAGCTTCTGGCACCTCCCTGTGGCTTTCTCCCTCTCTGTGACCTTCCCTATAAGGCCCTCAGTAGTAGGATTAAGAGTCATCCAGATTCAGCTGGGCCACACCTAAACAGAAGTAGTTTCACTAAAAGGTCTATTTACAAGGGTTCATAACCACAGGAATGGATTACATTTAAGAACAGGTTTTTCTGGGGTTCATAGCTCCAAGTTACCACAGTCCATTTAAGCAGCAACTTTCAATCAAAATAGCTGTATCTTCCTGTCACCAGTTCTCTCAGGTTGCCTCTTGAGCTTTGGTGTCTTCTTGTGTGGTCCTTACCTCCATTCAGTGATAAGCTTTTACTTGGTAGCCACTGCACATAATTGTCCAGGAGGTTGGGAAAGAGAACCAGGATCGCCAGAGAAAGTGCTTTGCCTCTAGACCAATGTAGTGAACAGTAATATGAGATATGAAAAAATGTGTTTGCCTTTGAGAATTTCCTGTTAAAAATAAGAGGAAAAGAAAAGTGTGTCCACCTTTGCTCTAGAGTATTCAATATTTTTCACAGATTTAGAGAAATGGCAGGATTTATAAGAGGGTACTTCTTTCCTCTGAAAAAATCTAATAAAATCCTAAAGCCAATATTTTTTTCTCAGCAAGCTTTCATAAAACAGGGTCAATACCTCACATGAGTAGAAGTTCATAAACCAAGGAACAAACTGCAAGTTTACATGGAAATCTGGTGATTTCCATGTTTACTTTAGTTTGTCTAACTCAAGCCACAATGCATTTTGTTTGAATTATGAGTATTGCAATTCTGTAGAAGTGAGTACAGGTACTTATGACAAAAATCCTCTCTCTGCATCCCAATACCAAAAATTTTGCCCCTATTCTTGGTCCAAAAATACAGGTATAAATGTCTCTCCTCTAAATAGTTCCAAATTTTTGCATAACTTAAAACAGCACAATGCCCGGATGCTTTTTTATGGGACTATTATTTTCTTTCTTTTTAATTATGTGTATTTCTAAACAATCATTTTTTGAAATTTTCTACTTCTGTAATAAAATCTATAATAAAGTCTTTCCACAGCTTTAAAAAAGTAAAAATAAAAATAAATAAATAAAAACAAAAAACAGCACTATCTTGAATTTCTGAAAGAACCTATGGAGAAATAGTAAATTGTCTATGCAGAATTCTTTATGTTATCTCAGTTACCTCCAGAGATTGCTTTAAATTGTGCAGGTTACAAAAGAGGTTATATATCCTAAACAATTCTACAGTGGTCTCCCAATCTGCCTGGCTTGTGAGTCAACTGCCATGCCCCAAATATCAAATGCTATGCTTTTATTGCCATCTCTCTCAGACTCATCTTGCAAATCTTCATCATTCTTGTGACCAGCCCCTCAGGTTGCCCTGTGGATACCACCTTTGAGCAGCTATCTACCTACCTTCATCTATGGTCTCTCTAGCTCAGTCAATCTCCAAATATATGCTGAGAGACTCTGTCTATGGGCCAAGCATTACTCTCATTTCTATGAAGCTAAAAAAGAATAATAAGGTGTATTCCCACCCTCAAGGAGATCAGAATATATTTTGGGAAGACAAAATTCACATAAATGAAATAACTAAAGAATGATACAAGATATTAGATAATATAAAGCCAAGCCCTAAATCATGCAGTTCAGACAATAAATGTTCTAGATAAGAATTTGGAAAAGTGAGAGATGAAAAAAAAAAAAAGAGTCATTGATAACCTTTTGTACTGTTCCTGAGGGATCCATACTTGAGGAAGAGAAAAGTTGCAATGCAGGTAGTTGTATGTATTATTTAATGGTTACTCCCTATTTATTTACTCATCTGGATCACTGAAATAGAATATTCAAATTCTGTGCTTTTGCTTTATAGACAATCTTTCCTCTTCCTTTTGTCTTTCCCTGCCTCTGAGTTGACAGAGATTTGCCCTAGAGGCAGTTCAGGGACCTTTGATACGTTGGGTTGCAAGGGAAACATACCAATTTAGAAAAAAAAATTTAAACTTTAAATGCTTTAAATTTGCTCATATTAAGGTCATTTTTTTAAACTTATTTAAGGCTTTATGATCCCATAGAGGACAAATTTCACAGCAAAACCATTTTGAGGCATCACCCCTATGAGGTCCATTGTGGATTGTTAACCAAGCAAGGGAACTTGGAAAGCCAGGTGTCTGGAAATAGAAAGATGGGAAAAGCTATCAAAGAGAGAAAAAAATATTTTAGATAAGAAAAAGATGTGTTATGCTAAAAGAATAAATCTTCTAGTAATTGAGTAAGAATGCTTAAGTTAAAAAAGACTTGACTTCTCTTGGAGAAAATAGACAATGCAGAGGTGAGAGAGGATGGTGATTGAAAGCAGAGGTGGTACTAGAAAGCTGTCCTTAAAAAATATATAAATAACAGATAAGAATAGTCTCCAAAGCTGCATAAAATGGTACCTCATAGCTCCTCTATGCCAATTGATTTTTTGATAGTTAATGCCCATTCTTGCAAAAAATAACCATTATCACCAGCAAGAAGGCAGATTATTCTGGTTTTGTTTGTTTATTTTGTATTTTGTTGTTATGTGCAGTGAAGGGAATGAGATCCACCAGGATTCTGGCAGTGACACATGAGCTTACATAATTGCATTCTGTAGTGTTAGAGAGGAGTTGAATAGATTGCAATGAATAAAAGACATACGCACACACACACATACCATATGCAACAAAACTTATTTTCAATTCTCTAGGCATCAAAACCAAATAAGACAGCAGATACTGTGATTTTTAAAATCAGAGTAATTCTGAATTTGAAGTCACAACATGATTTATTGTGACATAAAATGAAAAATGCTTTTGTTCTTCTTGAAAACTTCATTCTGGTACAGAGAAGCAAACAATTTGGCAGCTCTGCTTAATTATTTTTTTCTGTTTCCATTAAGAACAATGTGTTATATTATCATTGACCTAGATACCAGTAAAACCAGTGTGAAAGTTCATGGTGGAGTCTGTTGACAAATGAAAAAGTTAAACTTGAGATCCAAAACATGATGTTAAATGAAAGGAAAGTAAGATATAATAAAACAAAACAATTCCTTACTCATAGAAATTGTGCTTATTGATAAATATAAAACAAACAACGAAGTGTTTCAACTTGGCTAGTAACTTACTATTTCTTATCTTCAAAGTATTTTCCAATAAATCAAATCTCACCTAAAATTCAATTTTAAGTAGTTCTTGGAATGGCATCAATCTATTAACACAGATAAAATAGTTGTAATACCTTAGTAGAAAAAGTTAAGGAAGTTTTCCAAATTCACATTTAAAATAACTTGCAGAAACAAGTCCTTTTAAGAGAAGTAGTTTTCATATATGAAGAACTAAGTCTTGTGAGCATTTCATTTTTATCTTAAAATACAGACACCTACCTTGAAATTTCTATAGAAGTTTCAAGGAGCCATTTGAAAAGCCACCTACATAAATGCTTTACACTGAAACACACACAGAGGAAGAATAATTGCAGAAGTTGTAAAGTCAGATATTTTTCTTTTCTATCATTTCTGCCATTGGCAATAGCTTAGGGAGAAAGCCTTTAACTAGGATTAAAAGTATCAAAAGTTCTATTAGGTGACACTAAATACAATGGCATCTCAAGGCTGAATTAATTTTGTAGCTTCCTATATGACTCTGAAGATTATATCTCAATAGCTGGCATCAATAGTCAACACAAGAAGACTTGACTAATTGGTGATCAATCATGACAATTGGGTGATTTCATCCTTTCCAAGTACTAAAAACCTTAGAGATTTTGTTGAGAAAAGTAAATAGAAAAACATAGCTAGTTATGAGCTGTATTTGCCTATTTGAAAGTACATTCTAACCTTGCATTTCACATTTTCATTACACTATGCTAATAAGCACATGAGAATTTTATAGGCTTGGTAGTTACTCATTTAGGAATGTTTCATATCACTGAAAAGTAATACATTTAACTACTAGTCAAACAACCTCATAAAATTCTCAGAGATAAGATTTCATAAAATTTGGACAGCCTATAAAGCCTTTTTTGTTCCATGGACCCCTGTGCAAGTCAGGTGAAAATCACAGACCTCTTACCAAGTCCATACTATGCTGTGTATTATTTAATAAATATATCACACCTGTACCAACACGTCCCCACAAGAATAACGTTTTTTTTTTTTCATTTCAATTCAAGCTCACGGACCTTTTGTTAAGAACCCCTGCCATAAGGGATGAAAAAATTTTCATCTCAGTGAAATTCCAAGACAGGCATCATATTTCTATGTGAAATTGTTTCACATAGAAGATACTTCACATCAAAGAATCTAAATTATGATGAGTGCATCTTGGAGCAGAAGCCCACCACTGAGGGGGTTTTCAACAAATTCCCTTCACAAGACCAGCCCTTCATGAAAATAAAAATATTTACACATCTATTTAGTTAGTAACAAACAGACAGGAAACCATCTGGCCATTTGATTCAGTGTAAATTGCCCAACCACTCTTGTGAAAAGAGAAAGCTAGTCAAATTAAATGCTTATTTTGTTTTGGAGCTAAACAATTGTCCTAAACTGTAATCATAAAATCCACATTTGCAGTATCAAATAAACAAAAGCAAATCAGTGAAGAAAACTTGTTTTTGTGTAGTAATTGGCAGGAGGATTAGCATTTCAGTGGATCCGGTTTCCTAAACCTCCTCATTCCTGATAACAGCTTTAGCAGTGAGGTGACACACCAAAAGGCATAAATTATCTAAAGCTGGAGATAAGCAGAGGCCATTTGGGGGTTCTGAGTGCAATATAAATAGATGCAAAACAGTAGGAGAACCAGCCCATCCAAAACCTCACAAGGATTAGCTGTGTGAGCTCTGACTCCTTAGCTGTTGTTAGCTGTGATTTATCATCAGACAGTAAGGGAGACTCAGCCTTATCTGTGATAATTCAATGGCTTAATGGCAGTACCTTTATCTGGAGGTCATAATTAAGCTTGTTTGATCAGGCTGAGAACAAGCGCCTATGCTGTGCTTTAGCCCTAACTATTGCTTTTGGTGTCCGGGGTATAACATAATAAGAATATCACTAGAAACAGCATTAATAATTTTGTTCAAGTGCTGCAGCAAGTTATTACTTATCTATAAAAGAGAATCCCCAAAATGGGAGGAAGAACAACATGTTCCAAATTTAGAAACTTCTGTGTAACTTAGAGTTTAAGAATACTGTGTAATTTTGGTCTCAGGTGGTTAGACTTAAAGCCAATTTGAATATAAAACTGAAAATGAAGACATACTGTAACATTACCTTCAATGAATGAAAGCAAATGCTTATTAAAAGGAAAATGAGCATTTATGGTATCCTACAATTGGAATATCGTAAAAAACTCCAGTATCTCTTCAAAAGTAATAGAAATTATAGGCATAGATTGAAACAGATAAAATAAAACCTAATTAATCTGATTTACTAGATGAAAATTTCACTTGACTGAGAAACTTTGAATTATATTTTATTGCTTTGAAGTATTTAGCATCATTTAAACTGGCAGTTATAAATTTCTAAGAGGAAATCATGTTAGGCCTAAATTTAATAAGATGCATTTGGACTTAGTGCCATTTGCTAGAAAAAAAATCGGTATGTTAAAACACACATGACAACACGGATGAACCTGGAGGACATTATGTTGAGCCAGGCAAGCCAGACACAAAAGGATAAATACTGTATGATTGTGTTACTATGAACCAAAAATATTGTGTAACATACTATTTGATTAAAACAAAAATTATATGTATCCAGTACATTAAAAAAATTTTTTTTTAAATGCATAGGGAGAGTTCATTCTTTAATTTTGTTAAAGACTTTTGGTTAGTTTATCTGCTCTTTCCTTAAAAATGTACAGGTAAATCTTATGTAGCCTTGATACAGTTAATTGAAAATTCTGATTAAAGTGTGACTTTGCTTTCAAGTCTATGTCACTTCTGGGTTTTTTTTTACGAAATTAAATATAATATAAACTCCCTTAAAATTTAAATGAAAACTTACTAAATAGTACTTCCTCATAAAACTGTCATGATTTAATGGATATCTGGTCCTACCTTTCTTTGTATGTAATACAGAATTTGAAAAAATTTTGCTCCTGTCCATGTTTAACAAGTTCCTACAGACTAATACATAAAGGCAAAGTCAAAAGCTCTGGGTTCAAACCATAGCTCGGTCACACAGTAGCTATGTACCTGTCGTCGGCGCTGTCCGCGACAACCCTGCTTGCCGTCGGGTTTAGGCTCGCCGCCTCCGTTGGTCTCCTGGTGGCTCTCCCCAGCCAGTCAGGAGATGGGCGAAAACGTGAAGGGAAGGAGGGGAACGGGGTTTTCAGCTCACCGGACTCAGGCGTCCCCGAGCACAGCAAGCCAGGAATCCAAGGGCCCGCCGGGCTCAGGTCCCAGGCACGATGGGCCAGGAAAATAGAGCCTGCATTAGCTAGGCGCAGGTGAAGTGGGGATTTGGGAGGCGGCCAGGCGGCTGGCGGAAGATGAGTAACTAGATGGAGCTCACATACCCACTCCGGAGACAAGGCTGGGCTACCAAGTCTAAGTTTATTAGAAAACTCTGTTACTTATAACAAACAGGGGTAAGGGGAGGAGGGAGTGCAATGGAGCAGCTCCTGATTGGTGGGGGCAAACAACAAATGGGGGATCACAACTGGGCAGCCTCCGATTGGTGGAGGCTGGCATCATGCCCAACTAAGGCAGGACAGCTCCT